>JAGVSQ010015669.1:0-10047 GCA_022683975.1 Rhyacophila evoluta
ATAATTTTTTTTTTTTGTATATTAAATATATGTATATTAAAAAGTTGAAATTGAAAATCAAAAACAGCATATCGACTGCGGAAAGAAAAAATGACTTCACCCTTAGTTTTTTCAAAATAGCTTTTGGAAGTCGAACCTGCGTCACTAGGCCTTTACGCTGACGGGGTAAAAATGGTTTACTATATTCAATTTATTTAAATATATCTAAGGATTATTTGCATGAAATTTTCTACTTTACATTGGTTATAAAAACTTTGAAATGTAGCTAGTTGGCGAACTCACAGCGCTAATAATAAAATCAGCCTCAGGTGAATCAGAGTTTTATGAAAGTTCACGTGAATTTGAATGTGGGAATTGCCGTACACTGAAATAAAAATGCTCTTTCGGAACTTCTATTATACTATTTTGTATGCTAGATATTTTCAGGCTGTTTTGAGTATGAAAGTTTATTTTGTTTAATATTAAGGCATTTAAACTGAAATACAAAATTATTCAGGAATTATTTATAAAACTTAAAATAAAAAAATCTTTTTGCCCTTTAATATTTTTTTATGTGCAAACGTTTTAAGCACTAAAATTTAATAACTAATGGCATAAAATCAATTAAATTGGACTTGCAGATATGTAAAAAATGCTCTTCTATTTCCAAATAACGAACAAAATAAACTGAAAAGTTATTACAAATTGATAAGAATGTGTACAATAAAACCACATGCTGTCGTTCCAATTTCGGAATCAAATATGCGCTTGAGAAGAAATTTGAACCCACGAGACTGATTTATGTGTTTTTGTGAATCGAATTATAAATAATCTTTCGTTTCTTTACAAATCATAATAATTATATGACGATCATCCATCCATCCATCAGAAATCTAACAAACATTTTTTTTTAATATTCAAAGTGGAGCATATTGATCTAAACAGTCCGAAAATATCCACTATGAAAGTGAAATATACGGATCTTTAAAATGTCAAGACGTCATTTTTTTACAATAATTGTTTGTCAGTAAAGTGCTCAACCCAATGGGCATCCAAACCAGTATATTTGGATTGCTACTGGGGAGACAAAATTCTATAGATTATGATAATATAATCCTAATTTCAGGCCATATGGTTGAGCCACGTCCATTGTTTCTAATTTCCTTTCTTATTACATTTGATAAAAATCAAAAACTGTTTTTTTTACATCAACACTTAATTGATATTGTTTTACATTAACATTCTTGTTTTTAAGTTCTCTCCATTCCTCATTAGCTTAAAGATTGACGTGTGCAAGTTGGAGGTTGCATTTTTGAATCCTATAACTACCAATTTTTCAGTGTAAAGATATATCCTCCTGAGATAAAATATTTAAAATCTCCGAATGGAAAAACTTATGATAAAAAAAAATTTCACGAAAATTGTTTGTCAGATAATTTTTTAACCCATTCAGTATCTATCTATACATTCAATCCAATAGTTGCAGAAACTAAATCCTTAATCTTTTGCCCCGAAGTACGCCCGTTAAAATCTCGACTATCAAGGAGATTTATAATATTATATAAATAGTTATACTTATGTTGGTACGGCTTATAAACAACAAGATGTTTTATAAATTGTTAAATGGTTTCTATTCGTATTTTAATAATTTTATTTATTCATATATTTAATTCCGATAATTGACACATTGTTCATTATTATTTTAATAATTTTACTGTTAAAAGTTCATTACTTTGCTTTTGCATTATAACCATCAAGAAGCTTTCAGAATAAACTTTCATGTGAAATAACTTCCCATGATACAATTATAACAGAAGACCTTATATTTGCATTATCAACTACAAAGGTAAGGTCGAAGCCTTAAAGCGACGATAATATTAGGAACAATTTCAATTATCTGTTTATAAGATCTTTGACCAATTTTCATATAACTTACTTGACCCGTGGCCAGATATTTGATATATTTGTAATATTCTACTAAGCTAATTTAATATTAAAGTTTCTGTACATTCTATAGGAAACATCAATTTTATAATAAAAAAATAATTATCGAAAAACAGTTTACTTACTTCCTCTCCACCAACCGTGGTGCTGGCGTATACCGTGGCGAAAGTGCCAAGAGTGTCCCAGAACAGCTTCCCAAGACCTCGGTTGGCGTCCACTAGAGCGTCCGCGATTCATATTCTAACTAATTATATATTATAC
The DNA here is from genome assembly GCA_022683975.1 of Rhyacophila evoluta. Taxonomy (NCBI): domain Eukaryota; kingdom Metazoa; phylum Arthropoda; class Insecta; order Trichoptera; family Rhyacophilidae; genus Rhyacophila; species Rhyacophila evoluta. The sequence goes on from JAGVSQ010015669.1 coordinate 2,185, forward strand.
ATATGGAAGTTTACCAGTTTTAAATAATTCAGAATATAATTATATCCTGTTAATATCTAGCATTGTCGAGAAGAAGCCTTACCGTTCACCGTAAGATTTTGAATTTTTTTAAAGCTAGAAAATTACCTTTTGTAGAAACCAAGTCACAATGGCCGACCAGTCGGAAAAATGGTCGAACAGATTTGAAAAGCTCTTCCCTTTCAGCTGACGTTTAGATACACTCCCAAAGGGTGTGATTGGCATCCTGTATTTTGCCACATTAGCAAGTAGAAGATTCTATAAGACCAAGCTAACAGAGCTTGGAGCCAGAACCACCAAGGCCGGTTAAGTACGGTATACTCTCGATTTTTCGGTGTAGTGCTGGAGACGATGGGCCTGGATAATCAAAACCTTCAACCTTAATCCTCTAGTCATAATATATATCGAAGGGAAAAAAGACGTAACCCAAATAGAACAAATTTTACGGGAGGCACAAAAATGTATATTTGATTATTTTACGTCAAAGTAAAAATATTGCATAGACACAGCCTTCAAGTGTATGAAGACTTGAGTTTTATTACTCAAAATGAAATGAATTTAATAAATTGCTTATGAGAATCAGTCAAATTGATTAGATGGAAGCCATTTTCCCCGGTAGAAACTTTCACAGACCATCTTTTTTTATTAATTTGGCATTTTTAGCTCACATCCTTTTGATAAAACGTGTATTAAACTTTATGTATTGTAATTGTTTAAGTAATTAGGAATGCGGATTTGATAACCCATCTGAAAATGTAGGACTCGATGGCCATTGGGTTGAGTTATTGTCTGTCAAAAAATCCTCGTGAAAATAATCTGTCAAGACGTCTTCACATTTCAGAGATCCACATACTCCAATTTCGCAGTAGATATTTTCACAATGTGTAGATCTATTTTAAGAAAAACTGTTGAATAAAAGCTATTTTGAGAAAATGAGGGTAACGTCCATTTTCCATTCCACAGTCGATATTATAATATGCATTTTAACGAGAATTGACATGCCGAGTTGTCAATTATTCAAAACGTTTATTTAAATTATATATCCTCTAAAATATGGTGTAATTTAATTTTTGTGGGAAACAGCTGAAAATTGCTCCATAAATAATTGAAAATATTTCAGGGAAATTCACAAAACAATAACATTGAATTGAAAATAATTTAATACTAAGTGGAAAAAATGTTTCATGAAATTCAAATTTATGTTCCTGAAAATATATGAAAAAAAAAACAAATAGTAACAAATTGTTTACCGTAAGATTTTTATCATAATATATTTATTCGATTAAAATGCTGAAAAGCTAAGCAACGAGGTCAGCTTTTTATTGTGTTATCGGAATAAAAAAGCTCTGAAAGATTACTCAAAATTTTGTAACCATTGTTTTTTTAAATATTGTATGATGTTTAAATATTTTTCACCATACGTCCTCTCACCTATAATATTCTACGAAATATGCAGAGAAAGCTTTCAGAAGTTTTTTTTGCGGGTATAATGATTTTAAAGAATATACAACGTACAAGATACAACCTGAAATTTAGTATTGTAAATTACTAGAAGAAATTGGTATTGTATTTTTATATATATTACAGAATGTGGTAGTGTATTTCAAGTTGTAACTTACAAGATATTTTGAGTGTGGTATATAATTTCCTTGGGTTAAAATCGCAGAGGACACGCTTGCGCTGTGTGCCCTTGGCTCGCTGGGGAGGAAATTTCCCTCAGTCTAGTTTCGGCGGCGTCCCGTTAAGGACCGGTTGGTGTAAAGTGACCCTCTTTGTAACCCTCTCTACGTGGGGTAATATATATAATAACCCTCTCTCGTGAGCGTACAAAAAAAATATGTTAAACTATAGCCACGCTAAGTGGTCGGGTCGGCGAGTTGATAAACTTTACTTTGAATCGATAGTGAAAAGTTAATGATACACTATAACTCTTTTTGTTGTTAATTTTTAAAATTTGTGAACAAGTGGGTTTCTTTTAAAAATTTCTACAAAAATTACAAAATTTTACGAAAGACTTTTGTTTCTACTTGAGTTTTCATCAGAATTTCAAAATTTCGAGCTGAAATCAATGTAAGTAATTCGTTTTAAACTTTATTACAACTGTACTCCCTTATTATCTAATAATTTTGAATAAAAACGTTTAAAATTACAATACAACTCAAATTACAAAAATTTATCGTTTAAAAAATCATAAAATACATTCGTTATAAATTTTTAATTAAAATAATACATCATTTCTTTTGTATTATACTATACTTAATTATAATTTGTTATTTTTAGTTTTATTATATTAAATATAATCTTTTATTTTTTTAATTTTACAACGAGCTTTTTTAAAAAAAAATACGTTCACTGCCTATATATATAATACAACTTAAGATGTTATGAAAAAATTATATCTTCATGTATTTTTATGTTTATTTAAAGGTTTATTTGATAAGTAGTATTATTAAATTATTTGACTGATAGGAAATTTAATTTATTTTGATATTTGATTGTGTTATTTATCTAAGACGATACGAACTAATAAAAAATATATTAACTGTAGAAAGGAAAAAGGATGTAACCATCAGTTTTTTCGATAATCATATTATATATAACTTAATACACGTTCAATCAATAATTTAATATCTGTAAATGATGAATTAGTGTCATAATTGAGCTTTTAAGTTTAAAAAAGAATGGTTTGTAAAATTTTGACCAAGTAAAAAGATTTTCACTAAATTAAAAAAAATGTTTTTTCTTAATAAATTATAAAATGAATATCAAATTACGTAAATAAAATACCAGCTTTTCTCTTCATGCACCTTAAGATGGTGTAAATTTAGTATTTAAATTTTGGCCCAAAATTATTAAACACAGGTTTTTTGCCTCCTGTAAAATGTTTTGTATGTGGATTACATCTTTTTTCTTGTCCTCTGCTTGGGTGTATATAAAAATATATTCTTTAATAAAACAATGTTATCAACACGTTTTAATTGATGTAAAAAAAATAGCTTTATTCTTCGTAGCAAATTAGATGATGATTAAAAATTGAGATAAAAAAATACAATGTTCGGCAGTAAATGCCCTGGAGTATAAATTTTATATTTATTCATTAAAAATTACATCAAGTGGTCTATTTAAAAACGTCGAATTTTTTTCCCGTCTTTTTTTTTTCTCTTTATAATGATCCTCGTTTTAGCGAGAATATTAATTTGTCATAAATTGCCAAAAAGATTGACAAGGTACATGTACACGAATGTAATTAATTTATATTTTTTATAAGTAAAATTGACACTTAGACAGAATATCTATATTGTTAAATTAAGATATTGACAAAGAGCTTTAAGCTTATATTTTTACTTGAAATTTTTAAGAAAAGTTTATACTTATAGTACAACCTTATTATAATATACATAATACCATACAACGACTGTATAAAAATAAAAGAACGTAACACTAATTTTTTTCAAAATAAATTTAACACACGTTCTGGCAAAAATATTTACTCCACACTTGAGAATTAGTATCTCAATTATAAAAAAAAATACTTAAATTTGAGACCAATTAAAAAGGTCACGTCAGTTTTATTGGCATATCTTAACGTCGATTTTATTGGCATAACGTATTAAATCAATATCATACTGGGTAAATGAGTCACCGAGTTGCAAAAAGCGCTCTGAAAGTTTGCTGATAATTCCTCCAGAATGCTTTCTGAAACTCAACGGCTCAAATAATGATTCGTTTAAGTCTTCATACACTCTAACAGGATAGTATGTATTTAATATTTAAATTTTGGGAAAAATCATTAAATATTATATGTTCTGTCTCCTGTAAAAAAAATCTACATAAATCAAAATGAATTGTTATTTATTATTATACCATGTTCGCCCCCAACATGGGGCGTATGGATCTACGCAATGTGAAGATACCCACTCCGAAAGAGGCATATATTAATCTTTGCAATGTAAAGACGTCTTGACAGATTATTTTTTACAAGAATTGTTTATCAGAGAATTACTCAACCCAATGGGCACCCAGTCCTGCATTTTCGTATTTTTAAAATCCGACAGATGGGGAATCGAACCCGCACGCTACCAACTACGCTACCAGAGAGACTTTATATATTTGTTTATTTTCGTTTTGGTCTCAGTAATGTAAAACTGACCGCTCTTTAAAACAAGTATATAGATCTCCAGATTGTCAAGATTTTTTATAACGAGAATTGATTGTCGACCGATTGTTTAACCTATTGAGAATCCAGACTTTTTTTTTCATTTAGAAGTTATGGGATTAAGCTCGTAATTTCTCGCTTTGAAACACACATCCTAACCTCTAGGCTACAAGAGATACAAATAATAATAATACGTATAAAATTTGCGAATATTTATTATTTTTAATTGAAAATTGCTTTTCCTGTTGCACGGAATTTTTTTTGGTACAAACGTGTATCTGAAAATATTATACGATGATATTTGTTGTACAATATTATTTTTGTAAAAGTAATTTGAAAGATTTATTTGTGATTTAGAATTAAGGATTCGTACATTGTCACATAACTGAGCTGTAAATAGATTGTAAAATGTATATTTTTATCTGACTTTTTTAAGAATTTAGAATTTTTTCTATTATCAATGGTCATATTAATTTATGATGTAAAAATAATGATTTTTTACTATGATCGCTCAGAAAGAGGGACATATGAATCTTCACAGGTTGAAGATGCCTATACCAGAAAAAAGTATATAGATATAAACAATGCGAAGACTTTTCATAGAAGGTTTTATCACAATATTAGTTAATCACTACATTTCGCATCTTAACCAGTTTATCGTTTTCGAATTTTTATATTTGACATATTGCAAGACTTTGCCATTCATAAAATTACTTTGAAAATATGTGTTAATACGTTTGTTAGCGTAGTTGGTAGCGTGTGAAGCTATAAATTTGGGGAATGCGGATTTGATTCCCCATCTGTCGGATTTTTACTATCCGCACTGGAAAAATGCAGGACTCGATGCCCATTAGGTTGAGTAGTGCTCTTACAATCAATTCTCGTAAAAAATAATCTGTCAAGACATCTTCACATTGCGAAAACCCATATGCTCCACTTTAGGAGCGAACATGATATATATTTATAAAAAAAAATATTATTAGATGAATGTAATCGAGCATTAGATATTATATATATTTTTTTATTAAACAATGAAAATATACATGTTGATAAATACTATAACTTATACATATTGCTTTTTCTTGGTAGTCAAGAGGTCAGTGAGCACACTTTATAACTAGAATATGCGGGTTTCATATTCACAGTTGCTGGATTTTTTTAAATTTTCAGTTGAAGAACTAGATGATAAATGATTTGTGCAATATTCTGACAGCCAACTTTCGTAAAAAAGTCGAGACATGTATTCAAATTACAAAGATATTTATTTACTACTTGCTGTGGACATCTTCACATTGTGTAGATCAGTGTATTTCACTTCCAGTGCGGATGTAGCAAAAAAAACATGATCTATGTTTTTAAAAAATATATAATATCTTTTAAAAAGTAAGAAATTGTTCTTGTGAAACGCTTTTTTTTCATAATATATAATATTTTGCAAATTTAAACCGGAAGAAATGATAACAACACTGGTAAATACAAAACTGATAACAGGGGTCCATAATTGGTGTCAACGGTTTATACCGTAAGTAATTTCCATTTTTCTTATTCTTAAAGTAAAAATCAGAAGAATTGTATATGAACGGCTTACAAATAATATTCGAACGTTGAAATATTGTATAAGATATATAAAAAATAAATATTAAGTTGATAATAAAAGAATTTCCAGAAATAAATTTTTCATTTGAACTTTTGCCTTTCATATCACTGAGGGACAATCTTTTATTATATTATTTAAATATATATATATTATTCGAAATATTATTATATTTACAACGAAAGTTCAGAAAGGTCACGTATATATCAGAATACTTGAGGCAAAGTATATAATTCGTATTATTGTGTGTCGACTGTGGCAAGAAAAAAGAATGTAACCCATATCGACCAAATTTTACAGAAGGGGTAAAAAAGGACTATTTAATGGTTTTGGGCTAAAGTTAAAATATCACATACATACAAGCTTAAAGTTTAAATTCAAAAACCAAAAAAACTATCAATTTTGTACGTGTTAATGATAAAAAATATATGCAAATATATATATGTCTCACCGGTAGCGTAGTTGGTAGCGTGGGCGCCTAGAAATCAGGGCCATGCGGGCTGGATTCCCCATCTGTTGGATGGGTTAAAATTATTGTCAAGAAATCTTGAAATAAATTTATCCATTTAAAATAACAAACACAAACTTCTTAATTTAACCGTTTAAATGCTAAATAATTTGCGCCATGTTCTTAATTTCACGCATAATAAATGATAAATACGTTGGTTAGGTATTGAATTGAATTTAAGCACTGTTTCCCCGGTAGCGTAGTTGGTAGCGTGCGCGCCTGGCGATTCGGAGAACGCGGGTTTGATTCCACATCTGTCGAATTTTTAAAATCCAAAAATGCAGTAATGGATGTCCATGGGTTGAGCAATCGTCTGATAAACAATTCTCGTGAAAAGTAATCTGTCAAGACGTCTTTGCATTGCGGAGATCCATATATTCCACTAAGGATAGTGGATATCTTCACACGGTGTCGATCCGTATTCTCCACTTTGGGATCGAGCATGATTTAAAATAAATACATTTATTAAATTCCATTCGGATAACCAAGAATTTGGATAATCAAGGTGCGGATAATCAAGATTCTAACTGTACTAAATATTTTATTTAATATTTGTGTCGCTTTGAAAATCGTTATATAATCGTTATTAGCACTCGTTGTTTGACAACTATTATATCAACTGTGGAAAGGAAAATGGAAGTAACCCTGATTTTTTAAAATATGTATTTTTTCTATAATCACAGTGTGCACAACTTAATACACGTTATGTCGAATAGATTTAAGCTAAAAATGCCGAGTTAGTAAACCTGTGAAATTTGCAGTCATGAAAATTATCTTCCACCATATCAATTTTACCGGCTTTTCTTAAATAATTTATTACATTAATATGATATTGAGTAAATAAAACACCAGTTTTAGGCTTCGTACACTTCGAGTTGTGTATAATTAATATCTTGACTTATCAAAATGACATAAAATCATTGAATAAATTACGTTTTTTTGTGTGTCCCGTAAAATTTGTTTTGCGGCTTACATCTTTCTTTCTTTCCACAGTATGATAACTGAATAATGAACACGCTCGTTCAATCGATCACGGACAACTAGGGAAACTAATTGAAAATACGACAATGTTACGTTGAAATTTCAGAAAACCACTAATGAACATTCAGATCAAATCTCACCGTAAAATTTTTGGAATTATAAGAAATATTTTGCGGTTCAGATATAATGAAGTTATTTTCGGTTCCAAAAAATGTTTTTAATTGAGCTTTCCGTATAACAATGTCAAGGAGACGAACATATTTTGATGTTTTGAAATTTTCACATTTCATTTTTTCTCGACGTTCGTTGGTTAGCCTAGAAATTTATTTCAAGTTGTCACTGAAATCTCGTTCACCGTAAATATATCTATATTTTGTTGTGACGTATATAAATTACTTTGCGCTGAATATTTCTTTAATGGTTACTTTAATTTATTACTTTTATTTGTACCCAATTACTCGGATTTGTTCAGAATATATTAATTTAAACTCATTTTTTATTAAAATTCTATCCATCATGTTATTGCAAATGTATTTCAACATTTAAATATCAATAATTAATATTTTCGACCGATGGTGCTTGATGGAAATTGATTTTAAATTCTGA
>JAGVSQ010015671.1:0-10046 GCA_022683975.1 Rhyacophila evoluta
ACTCCAGCAAGAACGAGCAGCGCGTCGGTAGAAGAAGTTCGGTATGCTTTAGTAAAGGATAGTAATGCTGAGCGTTGCTCACTGAGAAGAGGCTTTCGAATATGTATAAGCCCGCACATCTGGAACCATGTACTGGCCGCATAGCCAGCGATACTCATGAATATTGCATCATATGCTATTCTAAGTGCTACTAAGTATACTACTAAACCATACTAATATCTTTCAATTTCGAAAAATATATCCTATAAATCTATAGACCCTAACGGTAGTTTTACCAATCTCACTGACCGGAAGGAGATGAAGAAGTTTGGGCATCTTTTTCATAGCTTTGATATAACATGTAGATTTTCTATTCATTCCCTAGCAATGTCGATTTATTCGGGCAACATTAATGTTGAAAGACAACCTAACTCAATACATCGTTATATTTTATATTTTACTCTATCCTGGTGGAGAATGCCAAAAATCATGACGCGGACAACCTCCGAGTGATTCATCTCTAGTTCAATTCAACCATGAAATCTCAAATGTATATTTCTTTACCTGCCTGATTATATTATGATATAATAATAATTGTATTGTTATCATCTCACTGTGAATCGATTTTAACCACGATTGTACATTGGAAGTGACTTTTAATCGTGATGGAGCACATTTTTTTGTAATACAAATTCGAAGACACTAGACTTTCTTTTTGAAACGTAGATTTTCAACGAAGCATATAGACACAACAACTTTCAACGAATATTAGTAGTTCAAGCTTTCGAACAAAAAAAATAGCTGTACATGTTTTTCGAGCTTAATACGATAAAATTAATTATAAGCTCTTCGACGTTTTTTGGAAGCTCACACTTACAATTAAATTAAATGACACTTCTATTTAATTTGTCCAATTGGAAATTTGATCATTTCTACTGTGGATTTTATATTGGAATTTTTATATATTTATAGTGGAATTTAGAATATGTGCTTCAGACTCTCTCTCTACCAATATATTTGACCATTTTGATTAGATACATGTATTACATAATGAGATGTAGAGAAATATATATCATGTAATATGAATAACAGTGATAATATTCTATCGTATAATACTTTCGTGTACCTTAAATAATATGGACAAATGCAGCATTATGAAGCTGTCATCGGAATATTATCTGAACTGTTATCCAAATTGCTGACACATTTAAATTTAATGGCTCATTGTGTAATAGTTGCACATATTTAAATATATGGCTATAAACGGGTGCATCGTTTACTTATTATAGGGTTTCCAAAAAATATATATATTTTATGGGATATAAATATTGTATTTAAAGTTTATAACTTTTCTTATTGCTCAATATTGCCGTATCAGTGATTCTCCACCTGTTCTACTTGTTTTTAATAGCATACTTATTCTGCGATGTCTTTTCTCTAAGGGAGGTTTTCGGATGCCAAACCGCACTCGTAGAATTTGACAACCTAAGAGCTAGATTAGTTAATTACTGTATTAAGGCATCAATACCACATGATTGAAATTGCTTCCCTATTATACGGATTGGTTACTGTTATTTTTTTTCACTGTATACTATGCGTATCTACACAGTATGAAGATATCCGTTTCGAATGTGGAATATATAGATCACCGCTATGTAAAAGACTTGATAGATTTAATTTAACCAAAACATTTTGGCTGTTTGATTTCTGAGGTTGTGTCAACATAATTTCAAATTTATATCATATTCAGACTCATAGACACTCAAAACGGATTAATTTCTCAAAGGCGTGCTTTATATGTGTGATTATCAGTTATAACAAAAAAAATATATTATTTCGTTATACATGGACATTATTTTCAGCAAAATGCTAGTACCTCCGGCTATTTTAATCAGTCTTGTGAGTCCTTGAAATTTAACAAGGTATGTAACTACATATTTTAATCCAAGCATTATTTTATTTTTATAACTATAAAAACTGTTCTCCCCGGTTAGCGTAGTTGGTAGCGTGCGCGCCTAGCAATCCGAGGAATGCGGGTACGATCCCCCATCTGGTCGGATTTTTGAAATCTGAAAATGCAGGGCTGGATGCCTATTGGGTTGAGCAATTGTCTGACAAGCGATTATCGTGAAAAATATTCTGTCAAGACGTCTTCACACTGCGGACATCCATATACTTCACTTTCGGAGTGGATTTCTTCAAACAGTGAGGACCATATGCTCCATTGCGAACATGGTATAAAAAAACTGACATTTTTGCTTAACTCTCGCCTTACTATGCCTAAAACAACGTACTGGACCACAAGCGTCCAATTAAAAATTGGTGTTTTAAATTGAAAGTATACAAAATCTGTTAAATCAATTATTGTTATAAGTTAAAAATTATTTTATTTTCTAGTAAAATTCAAATAATAAAGAGTAAATGAAAGAGCAGCGGCGGACCCTGGCTAACCATTATGCTCTTCCATAGACACTCCTCTGAAATAGTTGAAATGTTTTCACGCGCGACTGATCTAACCTCTTCGCTTTTTTGCGGAAGTCGTAGTAGTATCAAATACCTTCTTAATATAAACATTATCTTATTTATGCTCCTACTATAAATAGTATGTTAATGTAAATATTATATAACGCCGATCAATAACGAGAGTCGCCATGTCCTCGAGTACAAAATATGCGTTGTACTAGACGAATTTTAAATACGCCTAAAAATACTCAACATGAACTCCTTTTATTCCTAAATGCAGAATTAACCTGCCAGTAGCCATGCCAATACGGAGAGTAGTGGTGATGTTTAACGAAATTGCCTCGACTATTGATATCTTCCATCTGAGTCAGAGTGACTTTAAAATGATGTTATTTTAAAATTTTCTAAATTAGAATTGGTCTCACTCTCTTTGTCTCATTTTTTCTCTTTACGTTAAATGTATTTATATATACCTGTGTTTTTATTGATTTTCTTCTAATATGTTTTGTTTATCACAAATGTATTCCCTTTGTCGATAATTTGTGATTTTTGCAACACAAAAAATAAATAAAATTATATGAAATTATTACAAAAAGTTGGCAACACCAATAGATAAATTTAAAAAAAATTCTTGCAGTACTATGAATTTGGACACTGAAACCATCGTTGATATCTATTAAACTTAATATTTCTGTTGCTACGGTTATTTTTAAAGTAATGTTGTAACACTTCGATTCTTTAACTTTAATTTGTAAGATTGTTAGAGTTCACATTTAGAGAATATAATAAATACAAAATCTCACTACGAGATGTATCTACAAAGAATCGGCTAATAAAGGGATTCTAATTGACGATTTCTTCACTCTTCTTCTTTCTTTCACCGCTCGGTAATTAAAAAATATGAGAATCGCCACAGTATATCCTATCCAAAAATGTAACACGTAGATCTTCTATTTATACAGTCAGTCAAAAAGAGTATTTTTAATTTGAATGAACTTATTCAATACAAAATAGTTTGGCCTATATTCAAAGAGACAATACAATTATTCACGTGTAGTTTTTACACAGCATTGGTTTACCTTACAATGAAAGCGATTCAGGATGTCATTGTTTTTCTTATCCGTGCATTTAAAGTAAATAGGTGCACATTGTATCAATGAATAGTTCACTCCACAAATAACCACATATAAAGTGTTTAATGGGACTATTGTGTTCAAACGTTTCTATCCGGTCCTCTGGCGCTTACAAAATAGCGTAGTATTATGTTTTTAACTCTATCGATGACAACAAGCTGACTAGCATATCGAACAGAGGGTGAAGCTCATTAACTTTTATTATTATTATAACATAGTAAATAAACAAATCATTATCATAGCCAATAACATATTGCTAAAGATGAAGAAATAAGTCGAATACCACACAGCAAAAAAACCTTCTATAATCGAGAGTAAAAAATATTAGTTAATAAAGTAGCATTTTAAAAAATATGGAATTAATGTAATAATGGTACATCGAACCCGCAATTCCCAGATTGCTAGACGCGCACGCTAACCTGGGAGACTTTTTACGGTTAGCGTAGTTGGTGGCGTGCGCGCCCAGCAATCTGGGGAGCGCGAGTTTGATTCTCCATCTGTCGAATTTTCGAAATCTAAAAATGCAATATAGTATACGAGTCATTGCTTTGTTATATGCGATATAAATACTAGAAATTTGTATACTATCTTTGAACCACTTGTACATAAGGTTTGAAATAACTCTTCTAAATTAGATTCATGCCAGTTTGTTTATATAAAAAATTATAAATAACATTTCACAAGATGTATGCTTTCAAGATGGACCTGGTTGTTGGCACTTTTGATTAGCATTAATAATAACTGCCAAAAAGATCATTTATTTCTCGACATTTTTAAAAGTCTCACTCATCGTCTCTTACTGTTGTGACGTTGCATCTTATTCTAATAGTTCTTCAAGTTATTTAAGGACCACAGTAACATCTATAAAAAGTACAGAAATTGGCAAATATTAATTTAGTTAAACAAACAAAAAAATCAAAAATCCTTTACTTTGTATGACTCCATATTTTGATAGACGATTGTTGCAGTTGAATGTTGTATTGTAATACGTAGAATTATAAGATAATACATTTTAACATTTACCAGAGGTAAAAAAACTCGGATCTATTTATTCTTTCAGTACACAGTTATTAAGTTATTAAAATTTATTACACAAATTTCATCTACTAAATAATCATTATAATTACCCAAATGTACCAACGATTGTTGATTGTACTTGGCTTGTAAAATTTAATTTCATAATAACCTGCACTCAAAATCACTTGCAATAAAACGACATATCATAATATAAAAGGATCTATGACGATGGCTCATCAGAATGTGTGAATTTACATTGATAATAATGACAAAAGTGTACTGAATACTAAATTATAGTTGCATATTATCCGCATAATTTGCAGCATCTTTAATATGTATTAACCAATTATTCTCAGCGAGGACAATACCGCTACTTTGAGGGCAAAGACTGAACTGTGAGGGGCGGTCGATTTTCACATATATATTGATTTAAAAAATTAAAAAAATAAATCGCGCGTGAAACTTAATAAAATGTACTTTAATACTCTTTCTGTGTCTCGACAAATTAGAGTTAAAAAACATTCATTTTTTGCCACGTTCGCTCCCAACATGAAGCATGTGGATCTACCCAGTTTGAAGATATTTACTCCGAAAGAAGAGTATATAGATAGATCTTCGCAATGTGAAGACATACTGACAGATTATTTTTCACGAGAATTCTTTATCAGACAATAACTCAACCCAATGGGCATCCACAGTCATGCATTTTAAGATTTTTTAAATCAGACAGATAGTGAATCGAACCTGCATTCCCCGGATTACTAGGCGCGCACGCTACCAACTAAGCTACCGGGAAGACACAATAAACATTAAAATTTCTTATTTTATCATTGAGATATTAACCAAGAATTTGATCAAATCAGTACCATTATAAGAAGGGTCTTGGAAGCAAAGTAACATTGAGAATTGTCGGTGTTTATATTTTGTTTTTATACGCATTGATGTTGTTTCGTCATTTGTCGACGGAAATTTGTTGGACGGTAATAGTATCACATTTTATGGAAGGAGACTCAAAATACCGGAAATGTAAATTTAAATTGAGAAACCACGAGTACCAACCAAACATAATTGTCACATTAATACACAATTGTGATTAAAAAACATTTAAGTGTATTTTTGTTTATTTGTGAATTGCAAATGTGCAAGCTAATTATTATAGAATTAACTTAGGTATAATATAAAAAGAAAGCGAGGTGGTAAATCTGATTTTAAGCAGCTGCTATACTGAGTTTTCACGAAACACTACATACAAAATAACTTGCGCACACACTGCAATCCAAAAATTAAAATGTATTTGTTTGTGAATATAGAATCAATAGATAATATTAAATATAAAAAGACGACCAAAGTAAACCTACGCAATTTAATATAATAATTTATAATATCGAAATTTATTTATTAGATTATAAAACCAATACGTTCTTGTACAACAAACTGTAATCTATATCCACCTACTTACTAAATAAAACAGCCTTCTCAGTTAATTTAGTGACGACTGAATTAACCAAGTAAAACTAAAGAATATTTCTCAACTGAGATATATTACCAAGAGCTTTTCATTTATTAAACTATTCAGTCTGATATAATAAAATTTTAACCAATTCTTAGCTTATTAAAATTATTATTAAATATACCTTACGGCAGTGTCAGTGTTGGTCTTGCCCGCCCCCAGAAAACATTTCTACTGTCATTTTGTCTGCCACAATCTCATATCCTAAGCTTTTCTTACTGCTTTTTTTTCACAATCTTATTTAAGCCTCCTCGCTAATTCAATCCTCATATCATAATCATAAGAAAGATATAAAACTCCGTGGATCTACCTTTCAAAGAAAAACAATCTCTAAAGCTGTCTTCATATTTTGAAGCTCCATATTCTCGCATTTTTCAGTGGACTCGGCTTAAAAATATATATTTAAAATGAGTGGAAATTATAATTGTTAGTCAATAAGAATACTTTCAAATATTTGAACCCTAAGGAAATCTGTCAACAGATTCAAAACTCTATAAGATAATCTGTCTAAGCTAGCTCTCACTTGGGTGGAATATAATAACATCCGAAGCGTTTTCCCTCCGTATTGGCAACACTACTCTCGGATTAAATCCGTATTCTTTCATAATTATAACATCTATTTAAATTATACTGGCAACCAATGAGAAAAAAGATGAAATAATATTTTGCAGACAATAAAAACAAGAGTTGACAGATTCAGCGGTTCTGACCATATAAACATACTTTATGAAGCAATTAAATTAATTTATTTATGAGCTAAAATATCATTTCGCTATTTATTTGTCTATGTCTAGCATCGTGTCAATAAACTTTAATATCTTTACACCTTCATAAGTATTCTTATTCGAGATGTGGTCTTTTTTTAGTAATGAAAAAAATCTCCACTGATCATGCTTTTACCAATGGTTTTTTTGCTAGTTTTTCAACTAAATATAACTACCCGTGTTCTGCTCATAAGTCAACATTTTTTTAAAAAGTCAACCATATTTTTTTGTCCGGAATGGTACATTATAATATATTAAGCCATCACATTATTCATACCAAAAAGCTTCGATTATAGCGTATACCAAAGTTTCTTAAACTTTTACTATTTTCTATTATTACTTTTTAATCTAAAAATTGGATCTGATCCGCATATAAATTGGTTTACAGACCGAAAACTTTCTGATAATAATAAAAGGAGACTTATCTTAAAACAATTCATTCTTATACAAGCGACCGTTTGAAACAAAACATTTAGTTATAACAATCAAAATAGTAACTGGTAAAACTAATCAACCAGTAAAATTTAAATTTAGTATATTTGTTCAACCATTTATACCAAAATCCAAAAATGCAGGACTGAAAAAAAATTATATTACAGGCATTACAATATAGGTATCCTGTGTATTGTAGAGGTGAGCATGCGCGCTTAGCAATCCGGGGAATGCGGGCTCAATTCCAACATCTGTCAGATTTTTTTAAATCCAAGACTGGATGCCCACTGAGTTAAGCAATTGTCTGACATACAATTACCGTGAAAAATAATTTGCCCAGACATCTTCACGTTGTGGAGATCTGTCTATATACTCAACTTTCGGAGTGGATATTTCCACACCGTATAGATTCATCTCCTCCACCTTCGGAGTGACAATAGTATAAAATTCTAAATAAATTAATATAATCCTCTTTATGAGATTCTAGGATAAGAAAAGTCATATTTAAATGAATCTCGATATTGAGATCGCTTTGGTAGAATAGGAATCGTGCTCACTCTAATAATCTGGTGACTCAAGTGCACTCTAAAAACTGCTCTTACGACACTTCTGACAGTTGCGTCACTTTCGTTACACCATGGTATTTACCTTTGTAATCACATGTGTGGACACATGGTGAGGGAAACTAAGTTTGTACTATTCTTCCAACTCGTTGGAAATCTGAAAAGTGTTTATGCATCCGTTTCGAACTCAGATCATCTAGATATCTACAATACTACTTATAAAGACTTATCGGTTATTATTCAAATCATTGATTTTCTAGTCCTGCATTTAATAAGATATTTTTATGCAGCTGCGGAATTTGTACCGGCGACTTTTGTTTCCGAAGCCCGCCCACTGACCGACACGGCCAACGACGCGGCGTATGATTATAAATGATACCGACTATAACAAAACATAGATATCCTGACCCACATTAAAGTTAAATATGTACGTGTATTGACAGTTGAATGGGTGACAGTAATCTTATCAGCCGAACACTAAATATGACAAATCGAATTCATTTTGAATGCGTTTGTGAATCAGGTTTTTCGGTCAAATGAGAGCATTTAAACACTTAATCGTACCACCTATCTATTATGGACCATGATCTCATAATAATATGGATGTATTTCATTCATGCACATATGACTGTGAGTTTATTTATCAATAACGATAACATATTATTATTTTTTATCAATATTCATCTACAGTCAGGTCCGTCTAGATGCTAGAACGTTAATTTTTCAAGTTCTAAATTACTCGGTTACTACTGCTTACTAAATTACTAAAATTTAAAATATTTATTTTGTCATTCGTAATTAATTAAATAATTTTCTATGAGAAAATATAGCATATTGACTGTAGGAAGACAAGAAAACTTAACCCACAAATAACAAGTTTTACAAGAATTTTACGCCAAAAACTTTCAACTAATATTTTTTTTGGCCAAGTCAAATTATAAAGAGACGTAAAATACTCTGAAGTGCGCGAAGACTGACATTAATGTTTTATTTATCCAATTTTCTATTATTTTCATAAGTTTTTTTAAAGAAAAATCAATAAAATGTGTGTTGTGGAAGTACTTACTCTTGGTCGCAAATTTCACAGGATCTCCAATTTTACTATACTTAAAGACTGAATTTAGATACTGATTCGGCATTGTTTCAGCGTATATCTTATCGATATAACGTCCATTAAGTTCTATACATTATGACTAACGAAAAAAACAATTGAAAAAACTGAGGGCCTCGTACTTTTAACTTTCTACAGTGGATTTGGATTTCAACAGCGTGAAGAAAACCATTCAAAACATACTTCATAAAGTCGAAGATTTCTTGATAGATTTTTTCATGTGAATTGTTTGTCAGCCAATTACTCAAACTTGTAAGTATCTAGTTTTGCAATCATGCCGTAATCGGCAAAAGATCGTGCACCTAAAAGATGAATACCACTAGACGAGGTTTGTTTTTTTAAATATCTCAGGCTATATTTAATAAAATAATTAAAAATTAAAAATTTATGTATAATGTAATATAATATCGATTTTTTGCCGAGTACGGCTCGGTATGTTTTTTAATCCTATTTGATTTGAGCCCGAAACTTCCGGCTACGAAGTAATTCACACTAAGAAAAATATTCTAATTTAAAGTCACTTATATTATATACTGTTATGTAATATGTAATATAATATTTAATTTGTAAATTTGATGTATAAGCTAAATACAAATAAAATGTACATTTCCAGGTGGATCAAAAATGATAGTAAAAATATGCAATAAGTATAAAACATAAACATCGATATAATGCATATACGAGTATAGTATAATATAATGATATTATTTGAAAACTTGGCACTCTTTGGAGCAGCTTGGCGATTCAAATATAATAAAAAAAACTTTTTCAAATATTTATATTATAATTCAGTTCAGGGAGTTTGCCCCTTTTTAAAAAAGAAATAAAAATTGAAGATAGATAAAATAGAAACAGAGAAAAAGATCTTGTAAAACACTTGTACTATCTTGTAAACGGCGTGGATCGTTTTTTCATTATTATAGAGAGGAGATTATTGTTTAATTGTTGTCTACCGTTCGTCTAACAATAATCATAAAAATTTAGCAAAATTTACAATGAAACAAATAATTGCAGACATTTTTTAATTAATATTTTCGACTGATGGTGCTTGATGGAAATTGATTTTTAATTCTA
>JAGVSQ010015673.1:0-10045 GCA_022683975.1 Rhyacophila evoluta
ATATCTTCACAATGTGTAGATCCATATGCTCCAAGTTGGGAGCGAACATGGTCTATAATAATAATAATAAATAAATAACCTGCGTTTGCGAAAATTGTCATTTGTATCAAATTCTGTTAATTTAACCCTCAGAAATCAATGTCAATTAATCAAGTTCAATCATTGTTTTATATATTAATTTTCACACCATAATAAACAATTATGTAGACAAACAAATCAATTGAACAATAATATAATTCCATTTCAAAAACGACTTCAGTAAGAAAATAAAAAATATTTGAACGGCTATTTTGGATAATTTTTATTAGTGTTTTATTTTATTTTGAATTTGTATAGTCTCGACACCTAGTGGTTTGATCTATTATATTATAAATCTTCAGTAGGTATAGCAATCATAGTTACATGACATTCCATGAAAAATCTACATAGAAGTACAACTCTATCGTAGTTTGTGAACCTATTGTACGTCATTATGCACATTGAAGAGACTATAACGATCACCGACACTCAACATGTTCAAATTTCGATTTTCTTTTTGTCATTTTCATTGTTTCAGTCTATGATTATCAGGGCTCTTAATTTTTGCTGCGTTTGAATTTTTTTATTATGACGCCCTAAAGCACGGAGAGACGTGTTTCAGAACGCCGCCGTCACCAAATATGTGTGACTTATCTACATCAGTAAAAAGAATGTCTGTTACTGTGAAAACATTATACCCGCCAAAAAATGCTTGCTGCCTAAAGTTTGGGGGACAGGAATATTAACGCTCTGTAATTCATTATTCTTAAATTTAGTTTCACCTGTGTAAAATCGATCAAATTATATTTTAATCACGTCTTTATTTTATCATTATCTTATTACATTGTACCGTGTCGAGTAGTATTTTTATTGGGGCAACAAATTGTCTCAGTAGTAAATATATATATATTTTTTAATCCCATGTTCGCTCCCAACGTGGAGCATATGGATTTACATAGTGTGAAGATATCCACTCCGAAAGTGGAGTATATATGGATCTCCACAGTGTGAAGACGTCTTGGCATATTATTTTTCACGATAATTGTTTGTCAGACGAATTGCTCAACCTAATAGGCATCCAGTCCTGCATTTTTAGATTTTTAAAATCTGACAGATTTGAGGAATCGAACCCGCATTCCTCAGATTGGTAGGCGCGCACGCTACCAACTACGCTAACCGGGAAGACATAAATAAATAGACTGGCGATAAATTCCTAGCAATATCCGAAATTCTATATTTTACAACACAAAAAAAATTATATACTATTATTTATTTTTATAAGTATCATAAAAATACTCACATTTTGATTATTTACCCTGAGTTGTAGAAGAAAACATACCATCTCGAAAATCGGTACCCCAGAAGCGATGGTTTCATTAGTTGTTAATGCAATATTAAATACAGAAGTCTCTGGAAAATCATGCTTTACTTGCTAGACAATACAATAGGGTCTGAAATGAAAATAGTCAAGATACATTATATTTGTATATATTTAATGGAAAAATATGTAAATGGATAATATATTATATTCTATCAATTACTTCATTGCATAGAGATTAGATATATAAATTATGTAGTCTCCCCGGTAGCGTAGTTGTTAGCAATCTGTGTAATGCGGGTTCGGTTCTCCATTTGTCGGATTTTTAAAACTCGATGCCTATTGGGTTGAGCAGTTATTGTATTGTGGAGAATATTGTAGTTTTAAAAATATATCGACTATAAAATGGAAAAAGGACGTAATTCACAGAGACAAAATTTTAAAAGATACACAAAACGTCTATTCGATAATTAACTGGTGTTTTATTTATCCAATCTGATATTATTTTAGTACTATTTTTAAATCTCTTCATGGTAGCAATCCTAGGAAATAGGTTCGATTCCCATATCTATCGAATTAAAAAAAATACAAAAATGCAGGACTGGAAACCCATTGGGTTGAGCAATTGTCTGACAAACAATTATCGTAAAAAATAATCTGTCAAGACGTCTTCACTTTGCTGAAATCCATATACATACTCTACTTTCGTAGTGGATATCTTCACACTGCTTAGATCCATTTGCCCCACTTTGGGAGCGAACATGGTATACAATATTACGTTATATTCTAACAATCACCTTATTGTATAGTGATTGGATATCTTAATTATAAAATATAAATACATATTTAGTTCAAAGTTAGTTTTGTGTCTAATTTTACGTCGATATGTATATTATGTGAGTCATTGACTGACAAATAAATCTCATGAAAATAAGTTTTTACATTGTAAAGATTCGTATGCTCCACGTTTGAAGAATATATGGAAATAAAACACCCATATAACTAAATAACAACTGAAATTCACATTTCTAAAACGTCGACATTTTTAAAACTCGTTTATTTTAAACTAGCCAACGCAAAATCACTACTTTACCTTATGTAATACTTATTTTAATTTGGATAAAAACAAGACATCGACATATATTGGGTTGGCACAGATGACAACTTGATATATTTATTGTTTACTTAATTTCTTATTTTTCTACCATGGTTGTGTAATTTTATTTTTATTTTTGATTATAATCAAGTTTCTCCTTTTATAGATACAACTTGCTAACGCTAAAGTCCGGAATAAATAAACGATTCTGAGCATCAGTACTGTTTGACTTAACCAAATTTCATTTTTGGACATTTTCTCACGTTTCATCGCCACCAGCTCGCCTTACTCTGTCAAACATCTAAATGGCATTTAATAGACGATAAACATTTTTAAAACACACACACGAGAAAGCTTCTCAACATCGCCTGCATAATATTTTTACGAAGAATTACAATTAATTATTGCAATACTATTTTTTTGTTCTTACACGTCCGTTGCAACATTGAATATTTCGGCATCCATAGCTACCCATTTCAGACAGAGAATTTTAAATAAATAAACATAAGAAGCAGCTATGGGATTCGAAGCCGGAATATCTGGTACTTAAATGTTTCTTATCATATTATTGAGGTGATAATGTCTAAGGTGATTATAGTCCAAAAAATAATAAAAAAATCCATATTTTAATTCACCATTTAAAAGTGAACTGCTTGCTACTGGAACCAAAATGTTGAAAATAATTATTTCAGTGTTTATATTATATATTACGCTTGGGTGAGAATGGAATGTGTGTCCAGTTCATTCTGTCTTACTTAGTAAAAAATTTAAGTCGGAAAATTATAGAATGTTATTTCAATGTATTTCAGCTGACTTCTGTAATTTATATATGTTTCTATCATATCAATGAGTATGATTTTTCCAAGCCGTTATTTTTTAATATTATGGTAAATAGTTAACGTTTTGAACTATTCAAATACCCTATAACATATAGAATAAATGAAATTAGAAAACGAACTCAATAGGTGAATAAGTGTGATAGTATTTTATTTAAATATATTTCTATAAAATATTACTTGCAGTCAATAAATTTATATGATGAGGAAATTCGGTTAGCTCTTGGCATTCAGATGTATCTTAGTTTTTTGATAGGACCATTTGTTTGACATTCCGTGAGCAGAATAATTCTTGAGTTACTTAAAGTTAGACCCACAGAGAAAAATCTTGCCAGTCAAACTAGAGATCAGTTTCACGATATCTTTGATAGTTTATTAATTTTACATGTATTTCCGGAATATAGTTTATTGTAATTTTATTGTATAGTAATTTTTGAATGTTATACATATATATTACATATTTTTAGAATATAGCTGGTATTCATTTATGTTATTTTTTTACAAAAAAGATAACATACATTATTAACTTTGAGAAATGCTTGTGAAAAAAACACGTTATGTATGTACAACGTATGTGTTGGTGAATGCCTGCCTTTGTGAGTTTTTCTTTGACTTATGCCGCTTTTTATATTTGCTTATCACATTATGCCAGAGTTACGAAACATTACCGTCTTTTCTTTCAGGGCTGTAGCGGTTATCACAAAACCTAACTCGACTGCCATTGTCAACAAAGCCTACAGTCTCAGCGTAAAGTCAATTGTAAGACACACAACTGTGAGATTTTGTTGTAAAATCATCCACTTCCTATAAAGTTACCTTAATCGCGTTGCCTCATTCATCAGTAACTTGTTGCTATCGTCTTATAAAATTGATTGACATTAAATTAAATACACATTTGAGCAACACTTGATAAAATTCAATAAACAATAAGGATCAATAAGAAATATACACGGTTGATTCATTTTATGACAATAAATTCATTCTACAAAGCATTAACTGTTTCAAATAGGAAAAAATATTTTTTTTTATTACAATTTTTGGTTGCAAGATAGAGCATATGGCTAAGCGTTGTGAAAACGACTACTTCAGAAGCGGAATATAAATATATATTATCTCCGCATTATCAAGATTTTGATAGTTTTTTTCATGATATTAATTGCTCAAACTATTGGTCAACCAATCCTACATCTTCAAGATTTAAAAAAATCTAGCAGCTATGGAGATCTAATGCCCAATCTCCGATTCCGAAAGAGCGCACGTTGACCTCTCGGCTACCAGGGAGATATTTATAATTATATTAGATTATAATAGTAAACACCCGCTGTAATGGCGGGGCTGATAGATGAAGGTCTTCGAACTGCCTTATTTTATTCATTATGGATGACGTACCCAGCAACCATAATCGAACACTAGCCTTAATTTCTTAAATATATGAGTGATTAAATTCATTGCTTATCAACAGCAATTACTGATGCCTGCAAGGATTTACGTTCTGTAATCACTCCGAATTGTAACTCTTATATGCATCCTTAAATTAAATATAATATTATTTTGTATACTTCCAGACTTTGCGATTACAACTATTTATAAAAAATATGATTTACAAATAACTTTCAGTTTTAAATACACCACTGGGCAATTGAAAAAAACTCTGTTTTTCTGTCTATCAATCTTGCTAAAATTCAGTGTTATCATATTCGCAAAAAGTACATTTAAAGTTCACAAAAATCAAGTTTTAAAATTATCACTGAGGTGTTGAAACAATTAAACCATCTTGAAACGTGTAGTTTTTATTGCTTATTAGTGTAAAAAACACAATCTTGATTATAAAGTGTAATAAATAATTCCGCATGTAAGAACAGAACAATAAATAAAATCATTTTTATTGGGAAACGGCTGACGTGGTATAAAGAGGCGATATGCTATTTTTTTAATTTAATATAAGGCCTTCATTAAAAAAAAAAATTTAGTCAACTCCATATTGTTCAAGCGCTTAATTAAAATGATTTACTCGTTGAATTTTTTTATTTACATTTATTATGCAAAACTATTATTCTATATTATTACATAGCATATTGCGACAAGCACTACATATTTGTGAGCTACTTTTTTACTACAGATGGAGCTGTAATCAATTAAATTGAAACTGCTTTTTACAGCTTGTTTCATTTTCAATTCCAAGATTGTTAAAGGATGTGCTTTATTATAAAAAGCTTTTATTTAACTCCAATTTTGCATACGTGTGGACGACTTTTATCCATCGAAAGTTTAGACTTTGAATATATCTATTAATAGCTTACAATAATGTAGAAAAAAAACTATTTAACAAAGTAAAACTCTACACCCTGTATATATCTATAACTAAATATAAAAGCGTGTGTCGGATATATTGGTTGGTAAAAGTTCTGCAGAATCTATTTACTATTCATTAATCATGACATATCATTATATTTTTGTTAAATCCTCAGTTAGGAGTACTTCAAGCTTCTCTCGTTAAAATGATTATCGATATTATCAAAAAATCTTCTTAATCTACAACATTTTAGTGCTGTTAAGGATGCGGTAAATACTACATCGAATCGAATACGTTCCGGCAATTAAATGACTACAAAAATCGAGCACACGCTTTTATATTTAGTGATTATTATTAATACTGTATCTTATGTACTGTTAAGACCCAAAGCAAAATATTTGGTAGCATTCTTCTTCCAGCTGTTCCATAACTGAACTTTGCTGGAAACAACAGCTGATTTAAAGAACTTCTTCTTGGACAGTATTTTAAGAGTCTTAGTCTTTTTTAATATCATTAAAGCTTTTCTTTAAGTTTTCTTTCATACAATGTAAATCAATAATATAATGTCTTACTTAGAATGCACATGCCATATCTCTTATTGGTAGATTAATCAGTATATGGAGACATTTATTATCAGGTTTGACTCTTACTAAAAATCTGTCCACACAACATCCTCATAATGTTTTAGAAATGTGACATTGTCTGGTCATAATATTATGTTGTCAAAGTAATAAGCAGTGTTTAAATTAATTTTAACAACCCCAGAAATGTATAATACGCCAACAAAAATAGGATTTTTTTCGTTTTGGTATATTTAGATTTCGATTATCATATGCTTATCAAGATTGTAACGATCCATAACATTACATCAAATATTTTCTAGATATGTATTCATGCTGCAGGTATCAATATAAAACTATATTTCTATAGTGTATATCTTCATACTGTAGAGCTGTATATTCTCCAGTTTCGGAGCGGACACTGTAAATATATATATATTATTTTTCATTATATATGTAATTTTTGATCGTTGTAATGGATACCTCATTTAACAATGCGCTTTCGTTACATATTTTTTAATCCTCTATTTTATTTTGGGATAATTTGTTTAACTATGCCAAAACGAAAAATAGTTTCTTCAGACGTGATTCGGAGCATAAAATAAACACTGGTAAATTAGCATTTTATTTAAATATCAACCCCAACCTTGAATTGGTTACCTTGCTTCTCACGAGTTCCCAACCCTTTGTACTTGGTAATAATGGAGTTTGCGATTTCTCGAGTTGACCTAATCAGTTGTAAGTGATTTCCATATGATCGGCCAGGTGAAAATAATATATAAACATTTCCAGTAGCCCCACAACTTATTTATATTAATTTATATTATTATAAATTTTTTTACTGATCTTTCGTAGAACGCGATTATATTGAAGTAATAATACATATTGTATGCCTTTATTTTGGATACTTAAAAAGATGATAACTTCACCATGTGATGATAAATATCTTCGTCTAGGAACCTTGATTTTTCTCACATTTTTTTCACGAGCATAATCATAACACGGATTTAGTGGCTTAAACAATTTGCTGACAGCCAATTCTTATAAATAAACAATCTATCTGATTAATTTTACATGTAATAAATATCCATGTGCCAATATTTAGAGTCGATATGGATGGCTAATAAAATGCATTTATTTTTAATAATACTTATGAAAATATTATTAATGAATATATATTAATGGAAGTATTTTTTGTTATTAAATTTAATATTAAATAATATACATACATTGAAATGTTTTAAATATTTTGCAGGTTTGGAATTGAATTTTTTATCCGATCCGGAAGTGGAATATATGGATTTACACAGTGTGAAGAAGTCCGCTCCGAAAGTGGTGTATATGGATTCTCGCAATGTAAAGATAAGTCTTGATAGATTATTTTTATGAGAGTTATATATCAGACAATTGCTCAACCCGATGAGAATCCAGTCTTACATTTTCAGATGTTTTTTATAAATCCAGAAAATGTGGAATAGCACCTGCCTTAACATCTACGCTACCGGGGAGACAATTTTTTATATATAAAACTTCAATATTCTCTATAATTACTTATATTGTAGATTTTGAAAGATAAACTTATTTTTCAGTAAATTTGCACTACTAAACCTATCCACCATCCATCTCGTTAGGCATATCCCGGAGCTCTTAGAGAAGCGATATACTTTATTTCAACGGGAACGTTCCGGGAATTAATACCAATTGCCCCAGATTTCGGTGGCCACACTTAAATTTGCAAGTAAATTACCGCTATTCTAACAATACGGAATAAAATTATCGTTTAAAATTTGTCATTAAGTATACATCTGCAGGTGTCCTGCAAGGCGACACACTAAAACCCCAACTATTCGCCGCTTCTCTTGATGATCCGGTAGCATGATTGAATGTAGAAAAGATTGCAAAAACATAATGAGTCAAAATACTGACTGTATATATCTTTTACGGAGATATAGGACTTCAAATTTAATAACGTAGGACACGTGGGGCATGCGAGGCTTAAATTTTGAGAATCGAAATAAATGCTTCATATGCAAATTACCGTGGCACAAGAATTATGGATTTCTAGGTATAAGGTACCATTGCATATTATTATTTCGTAAGTTGGAACTGCAAACTGCATCCCCTTGGGGTGCAACAAAGAGTGCATTACACAAGTATCCATTAACATCGGACGGCGAATGAAATAATTACAGTGGCGTACATTTGACATTGGCATAAAAAGATATAAAAACTAATTTGTTGTAATTTACTTTTAACCATGTCCTTCTCCTGCATTTTTTTTCGATGAAATTATTATATTGTAGAGGTTGAAGCGCACTTACTTATCAACTCATTCAGGCGAGGTTTTTGATTTTAATATACGATCAATGGATATAAAAAAAATGTATTACAAAAAATATCACAGTTCATGAGAGAAACAATTCTTCGCCGATCGATTAACATCGTTTACTATATAATTTTACGAACATCATTGTATATTGTTCATATTAAATTATATCACTTCTCTACATATAATTTATTGTAGAATTAATTGTATTCAGACGAATTTAGACTGATATGTAAGACGATAACAATCAAAATTATAGATATCTATATAACTATTCTAGAGTAATGTTGAAAAAGAATACTTTATCTATGTCTTTGTATGCTTTGAGTAAAATTGTTTTCTAAACGTAAAATAAAGCAAACAATGAAAAAAATACAAAATCTATTGAATACTTGCTTAATATATTATTTTCGATCATTTTGTTTTATTTTATTTTTATTTGTATTTACAATATTACATATTTATATATTTTCTTCATTCAACATATTCAAAGTAAAATTATTTTTAATGGCATAAATAATTTATCGTAAAAATACATTTTATTAATTAATTTATGTTTTGGAACAGTGTTCCCAAAACTGTTTCATGGTTTCAAGTCGGGAAACAATAATCCATAGCCCCCGAAATATATATAATTTTAGATTTAAAATCAAGAAATTCCAAATATCATGCAATGAGTTACATGCAGTGGGAAAAAAAATGATATTTCTGAAAAATTCGCAAGAAGAAGAGCTACGGCCACGACCTTAGGAAGTAGTGTTCTAGAATTTTTTATTTTTGATATAGAATTTAATAAAAAGGATGCTTTAAAATATAAGGATAGTAAGCAGGTTTCATTGGTAAAAAATATTTCGAGTTTTAAATTACCCCGCCACCACTGGTGTACCCCTTCAAATATGTTCGCGGTTCCCATAGCTATAATTTGCATACCGAGATACGATTAACATGCTTAAGTTTATTGAATCATTCTAATATACTCTGGAATATAATTTTTACCCTCTGGAAATGAGACGACTTTTTTTTAAATTCACATTCACGTGAATTTATATGAAATTCTCTGGAAGATTTTTTGATTTACTACTAAACAGAATAAAATAAATATAATTTTTATTCTTAACTCGTTAGTGTCTCAGGCAAACTCGTATCCATTTTCTTTATGTCTATTACAACTTCTTTCTAATGTCGCATTGCAAATGATGTCTCTTTTAACATAGTCAAGCCACATCCATTTTAATTTTACGCCTCTCTCAAACTCCGTCTAAAGTGTAAACTATTCGCTCGCTGAGGATTAGATTATTCTATATCCACATTTTAGGTATTTAAAACTAACAATGCAAGATGAAAGAGCATATTTTTCTCTCCCATTTCCACTAAAAAATCAATAAACTCATTTTTAAAATGGTGTAATATGTAATTTTATTCCAATAAAAAATCAGTTAGGTTAGTCTTGTTTATACTATGCCGAGTGACCAATAAGAGCATGCGCGCGGTCCATATAATATTGTTTGTATGGGTTCCATGACAACTGCACACATGACAAGTACTCACATGACATCTGCGCCCACATTGAAGTGCTCACACTAACACAGAAATTAATA
>JAGVSQ010015674.1:0-10043 GCA_022683975.1 Rhyacophila evoluta
GTCGCAATGGCCGACCGGTCCGACAAATCGTCGAACCGACTTGAAAAGCTCTTCCCTTTCTACCGACATATTGGGACACTCCCAGAGGATGTGATTGGCATCCTACATAACATACCGTTAAATCACCTTGAATATTCAGTTATATAGTATCATGTTCTAGTTATTTATGTAACAAAACTGAAATCAACTGAATTGCGTCGTGCGGATGCCTCTTGAAAGATTGATGCATGCCTTTTTTTGACTGGTGGATTTTTTACGTTTTGAAAGACCATCGTCTACTATACACAGGGTGGTTTCGGTGGAATGAAGACATACTGACATGACCTGAAAGTATAGCGAGTACCGGGTGACAAAGTATCTTGGAAAAAAAAGTCGGTAATATTTATTAACATATAGAACAAATACGGAGAAAGAAGTAAAATAAATATTTTTGTATTTATTGTTTACAACAATAAACGTTGAATTTGAAAAAATATATGTGTTTTTATAAAAGCAGTTTTAAATAAGATTTGTTTTTTTATATGATTTTCATACAAAGATTTGTGTTACGATAGAAATGTAAACACAACGGAACGCTGACGTATAAAAAATATATTCAAAGTACAGAGCGAAAAGAAAAATGACGTGTTGTTTTTCTGTTTCATTTTTGTGTTTCGCTTTTATTATCATATTTTGAGTGAATACGAAGAAAACTTGATTAAAAAATTGGTGTGTAAACGAAAAATCCGTATTCATTATGCAAAACTTCATGTTTTTGGATGCAAATTATTACGGCTGTGTGCCTTTCTAATTATTTTTTGGCGACAGTTCTTTTTTATTTTATACCCAAAGGTGACCTTAGAATTTTCAGGCTATTCTCTCGTAAGCTCGTGTAGTATTTATCTACCATATGTGTTCCCTATCTGACTTCTTACTCGGTTAATTTTTATTTAACGTAACCACACAAGTGTATTGCATGGCAATCTATTTAAATATAAGGAACATAGTTTAACTTTATGCATCGTTTAAATCTGATCTAACCAATGATTTTATAATATTACCACTTGTATGTCAATTTGCAGCCGAATATATTAACTTTAGAAAAAAAAATGACTTTTAACTCAATAATAATATTCATTATCAATAATAAATTGTTTCACTATGTAAACGAAGTACAATACAAGAGATCTATAAGTTAAGAGTGATTTTTTATATTATGTTCGCTCCCAAAATGGATCATATAGATCTTCAAAATATCAAGGCATGTCTCGAAAGATTATTTTTTACGATAATTTTTTGTTAGACAGTTGTATTTTTGGATTTTTTTAAATCCGACCGATGTGGGAATTGAACCCGCATTTCCCGAATGCTAGATGCGCGCGCTAACACATACGCTGCCAGGAATACAGTGAATATTCATTGGGAATAATTTGTTGCAACTACAGAAGATGAATTGAGGAACGAATATACACCATGTGTTAATTAACTTTTCATCTTTCAAGCGAAAATAATAGAAGTAAAAAAAATATGTAAAATAAATAATAAAGCGATATTAAATACAGCGGAAATAAACACTCGTTAACCATAAAAAAGCACAACATTATTTTGAAACTTTTTTTTATAGATTAGTAAATTTTTCCAGTACCCAAGACTTGATGGCAGCCGGCGACAAGCTGATTGCAAATCATAACTTATGAAACAATATAAAAAAAACTACACAATATTTTTGTATTCAATATTATTTACTGTTATTTATATAGCCTTTCTTTAAAGGTTAGGCATTTTTATGTTCCCAAAACTCAACGTCAACTGTCGACAAACGATTTTTAAAGTGTCGCTTTTTTTATGTACTATTTATTATAAATAACAAATACTTGACAATATATTTATGTGTTGTAAAAAATAAGTTAAAATCACATTCCTTTCAAAATTTTCGTGGTTTTCAATTTAACCTAATGCCATGATATGGAAGTTTTCAAGCAGGATGTTATAGGTAGAGTTGAGTCAAATAACCACATGTTCATATTGGTGCATTGCGCTGCGACGTGAAGTTTAAAGTCCGCGCGTTGAACACGTCTGGCTGGCCGTAAGTAATTTTGCACCTTCGAATAAAAGACGACCAAAACGTGAGAGCGCCTCAGTGCTTTACAATCGCAGTGCAATTTCAGGCTATCAAATAAATCGCCACATACCGCATCTTAAATTACACGTCTATATCTCTTCTTTTTATCCTAGTATTATATCATATCAATATTGAACCTTGTTTTTTTTATTTTGTTACAATTGTGAATAAAAATATCTATATCGATGACCATACGTTGAGAACACGTATCATACACCTGTTATTAAGAGATAAAAGAAATAACATTCACTTAGGAGTGAAATAATGTTAACTTCACATTAAGTATTTTTTATAAAATCTTTTGGTTTTCTTCAGTTTGGCAAGTGTTTGATACGTGCTGTCGGCTAATGGCCATCGACATGCTTAAAGACCTATTAAAAAAATATTCTTAGTCCAACAAAGTTGGTCACACATTTTTGTAAGTCACGTTTTAGTGAAACAATGTCCATTTTAAAAGTGGAGCGAATAAATCTTACCAGTGTGAAGATTGATCAATCTAGAAAGTTTCAAATTAGATGGATATTTTTTTTATGTGAAGATAGATACCTTTGACACATATTTTTACTTCCGAGAAACAGTTGTCAATATTTTTTCAATCTCGTTGAAATTTTGTAGTCTTTTTAATAATTTTAATAAGTAAATATTTCGGCCGATGACTGAAAAATGAGTTAGTTTATATCTGTGCTGAAGGTTATGAGTTTTAATCCTACAGATTCTAAGGTTTTTTTATAATAATAGAAAAAAACTTCAATGAACTGATTGTTAATGAAAACTCTTGCGATAAAAGCATGTCAAAACAAATTTTCACACTCATGGATATCCGTGAATTAACATTTAACGTTAGCACGTAACGTGAACAGAAAATTCAAGACCGATCTCATTGGATAATATGTTACTCTAAAACCAATTTTCGCAAAAAACTCATTTAAATACTGCTAAATATTACTTTCCGGTATAGCGATGCAATTAATTTATAACCTTATTTTTATAAATTGTTTAACACGTTGATGGCCGTGTCGGCCACCGGTGGCCGACATCGAGGTATTCCAATTGAGCCGTGTCGGTCACCGGTGGCCGGTACGGCATACCTAACTTCAGAGTGTCATTCTGTTTGTCGGCCGCGCGCTCTATTAATATACTATTAAACTTGGCCGACATGGCCCTTTTCTATCTTACTACGATATGGCCTTAGGATATCTTCATGGTTCTAAAAGATGTACTCACGAATGTGGTAGGTGGCCGACACATCAAATCACACAATAAATTTCCTCAAAAATACCTCAAAACAAATTAGATAATTGTTTTTCGACCTAATATTAAATTAAAAACCTAAAAACGTAAAACCATTTCCTGGAAATTTTACGAAAATCATAATATCTATTAGGCAATGCATATATATCGCAATCATACTACAATAGTAAATATTTTATTCAATAACTACAGCCCGCGGAGCGTACTAGAAAGCATTATGTTTGATATTTGACCATACTCGTAAATGAGGGGAGGATTTCCAAAGGGAACTTACTCCACTATTTCAAAATATAAAGGATAAGATTTTAATTAAATATTTTGTGGATAACACAAAAATTTAGCATGAAAACCAGTAGAAAGAATCCATTTTAAGAATATTAAAGAATAGACAAACATCGAAAAACCTGGCTGTTTTATGCAAAAAATACTTGTTCAGAAGGTTTTTTGAATTTTAACATTTTGAATAAGTTTACTTTGGAAATTCTCTCCTTCATATATTAATCAATAATAATTATAAATTCGTTACTTAAGTCATTTAGAATATTTTTTAAATACTTGAAATACTAACACACTATTTTTTAGAACGATACAGTTTTTTATACTAGACTGGTCGTATGTGTGTTTAAAAAGACACGTATTTACAGACCGCGCCTTTGATGGCTGATTAAGTATATTTAAATCTATATGTTTTTGGTGATACTAATTGCTACACCAAGAATACTGTTAGCTTTAGCCATCTAGTTTTAATTGTGGTAACCTTTAGTTGTTTAACTGATAGATAAAAAAATAAATATTTAAGAAGGTATTAAATATAAAGACTGGTCTATATAACCGATATTTTATTTATACAAAAGATCTATCAATGTTTATAATCTTGCTTTCCTTTTACGATAAGATTACCAGCATGCACTTTCGAAGACTAAACTGAATGCTGTCGACATAAGCTACTGCAAAAGCTGTAAGTATCCCGCCTATTGAAAACGAGCTTACAATCTTCCTTTATAGAGTGTACAATGGAGCTTTACTTCGGACACGACAATATCTCGGTTACATTCATTCTCTGTATAAGCTTAATGTGCTATTATACCCTTTAATATACATTCAAACTATATAAAAACATTGCAGCAAAGAGTGCACTTTGTAGTTTAGAATTATAATTGTATGGAAAGTTGTATAAATAACGTTAAAACCATTTGACTGTGTTATAAATTTTTATTTTACTTAATTGATGATAAAAAAAGAAATATTGAAACTTAAAACTCAACAAATGGAGTTTTTGGGGGTAAAATACATTTTATTTTTAAGCATTTAAGGTTAATTTCAAGCTACAATTAGTAGTTTACAATTCCATACATTTACTCACCAAGGTTTGATAATATATCAAATGAAAAATTCATTTTTTTATAATTGTATCTTAATCTCCTCTATCGACATTTTATATAACAAATTACCAGTTGCTTTTTTTTTGATTTATGGATGAATATTTTAATTTGATATTTTTATTTTATTTTACATGTTTTAAATACGACACATTATTTTTATAGACATTCACAACATAGAATAAATAACAAGAAGGTATTGTTTATCTTATAGAAAACACAAATATTAGGTAAAATTAACAAATTTGTCAATTAGTTTAAATGAAAAATAGTAAGTAATATAATAAAGTGATATTTTTAAGAATAAAAGAAAATAAAAATAGCTTACCCAGTGACACATATCATATTTTATTAATTAATAATACTTTCGTAGACGATATCAACAAGTAAGTCAACTTACGTTTGATGTCATTATAAAAAATGTAATTGATGTGTTTTTAGTTGTAAAGTGAAATATTATGTAATAGTTTTAAAGTATAAATATCGAGTGGTCGGCGACGACTTTGATTGGTTTATAGCCAGACAGATATCTTAAAAAAACGAGGCTGCCCAGACCCTTGAAATGAATCATATTTTTTACACGCAAGAAATACATAAAACATTCATATAAAAAAGAAAACTCTCAGCGTCCTATTGACGTGGACGCAGCCAGATTTTAATGCGAGACCGGCACTTCTTTTGCCTCGACCATGTTGTCAAAAATGTGTACCTCGAAGTTTATCACCCGGAAAATTACGAGAGTGAAAGGAAAAGCGTTCGTAAAAACGCGTTGCCGGGTAATGTTTCAGCCTTTCGCTTGTTTTATCGCAAGGACCTTAAAAAGAAACTTTCCTTTTGGCTTTCACCGGGATATCCTCGAAAGTTTATTTCTCTTTTTAAGGTGATAATTGTAATAGCAAAGACAGTGCTGCGTCTTTTATCTCAACCATATTATTTTATTGCGTCGTCTATTTAAGCAGGAACTGTGATAATTATTCTTTGGAATTTAATAATAAACAAAACAAGCATAATGAATTCCACATTTACAAGTTTCAAATAATTTGAATTAATATTACTTTCCACTGACTGTATACTTGTTTGTATAAGCGCCTGAGATTCTTATTCAATTCCCATTTAAATTATGTCATTGAGTGAAATTAACATAATATTGTATTTTTTCTAAGAGTTTTTTTTCTTCTCAGCAGTCATTTTAGTAACTAATAGTTTGGCGTCCCGGGAAAACGAGTTCAACTTCTACATATATCGGATTTTGAAATATCTAAAAATGCTGGATCGGATTAAAAAATTAATTTCCTGGCAGCCAATTTTCGTGAAAAATAATATGTGAAAACGTCTCTCCACATTATGAAGATCCACATACTTCATTTCCAAAGCAGATATCTACGCACTGTGTAAACTTTTGGAGCGAACGTAGTAAAAAATATATACTAAATAAGCGTAATATATTAATAAATACAGTGAAAATCAAACCATGTATAATGCAACCAATGTTTTGAATCAAGCTTATTCAAAATAGTCGAAATTCAGTTTATAAAATTATGTAGACTATTTTAAATATATTAGGAAATTACTCGTCGCTGTGGACACTTTTAGAGCGGACATGGCAAGAGGGTGACGTGATTATCTCTTATATTGAATTATTTGTGACCACTTTACAGTAAATCAATATTTCACAAAAATATGTAAGTTCACAAAACTTCGAGAGTAAAATGCTATCGAAAAACTTTCATGTATGAAGAAATCAGTAACCTATTGTGTAGGTAAAACTGGAGAGGAGCAAAATGATTGACCATTATCAAATCAACCAGTTTGACCTTTTTGGCCCTAAGAGTTACATACTTGTCCTGTTTCTTCTTTTAATGCTATCATAATAATGCATAAATAACATACATTGAACTTTCTGACCAAAATATTTTCATAGTATATAATATATGTTATAACGTACATGAGATAACATATAAATTTGTATATTATATTTCCAACGTAGGCATAGTATTTATACAATCTGAATTTAATAATATAAAACATGTGTACACGTCGATAATGATTAATGATAATGAGAAGTAATTTGAAGATGAAAGCTTTTACCTTATTAAACTTTTTGAGAACTGCGAAAACTGAGGCATTCATATTACATTCTTAGCTACGATGATGTTTTCTAATGTTTTAAATAATTTAATAAGTGACATATTTTGCGTTTTACTTAAAAAATAACATTTTAATCCAGCGAAAAAAACTAATATACCTAAAATATAACTTCCACTAATAAATAATGATTTTACTGTATGAAATGAATGATTTCTTAATATTTTTTAATGAAAAGGTTTATTTGAGAGGGCTTTAAAGAAAATGAAACATGCCGTACAGTTATTATATCGCGGCATCATAATCAATCTATAATAGATTGAAAGATCACACTTTTTACGTATTTCTACTAGCATTATCGATGTATATTGTATTTTGTAAGAACAGTTTAATTTCTAGTTTGCATAGTGCACTCTAGTTATTATCGCGAAGGATCTTTCTATGACGCTTTCAGTTTGTCATTGTTATTTACATCACGAAATAAGCTCAAAGAGAGAAAAACGTGACTGTTATAGTGGTATGTCCGTGATTTCGCGTCATGTTCAGGTTTTTCTTATGGAATTTTCAACTTGCTTATGTCATAAATTGTAGAATACTATTTTACTTTTACACGTATCCCCAAATGTCAGTTGAAAGAAATGAACTTCTTTAATCGGCTTCACCCCTCATTGTCGACACAAGAAACACTGATTGCGTTGATGAATACATTTTTAATTTCTGAATTATTTAAAACTGGTAAACGTCCATATGTGAAAAACCTTCACATATGGAAGTTTACCAGTTTTAAATAATTCAGAATTTAAAATCAATTTCCATCAAGCACCATCAGTCGAAAACATTTTTAATTATTCAGTATTTTGTTTATAAGATCTGTTTTCAATATAGCCGGATATAATTTTAGAATAATAATAACCTATAGGCCACTCTGCCCTATGTAAGGTCTCAGGAAAATGATCTCAATACACTAACGTTACTTTGAAGAATTCTTAACTTTCGTTGCGTTACGTTATATGATCACATAACGGGTGTGTCGACTGGTGAAGGAGAAATCAATTCGTATTTATAAAGTGAATTTTGTATATGCTGAAGAGATAAACGACGAGAAATACTGAACATCTAGATTCTAGACCCAACTCAAATTTGTCATATTCGTGAAAATTACGATGATTTGTTTGTTATATGATCAACCGTATATTTGAATGGTCGTATACTCGTGTGATTTATGTTTATTCTGTTTATATGGAAAATTTCATTGCATTTTTCATTTGGCATAAGGTTATCAACTGAATTAGACTGTCGGAGTTCTCTAACACTGCAGGTACGCAACTATCCATAAATACTATTATTAAACGTCCAACAAAAGTGTCATCGCAGCGGAACGTGACACTATTAGATGCAGCAGACCGTTAAATAGCTATTTGCTTTCGCTCATACCATAAATTGTCGAGATATATTAGTTGTTCTCATGAACAAAGTGCGCACTGCTTATCATATTAAAGCATACAATGTTTCCTTATATCACAACACTCTCAGCCTTCTCGTAAAAATGATATACCACGAACTAGCGTTTATAAAAATATTGCGTAATGGTGGCGAGGAAACAGTATTAAATATATTAAATTTTTGCGTGCCACAAAATATTAATTAAAAAAATACATTCAATTTCATCTAAGATGCTTCTGTAGTGTTGTTTTCAGTAATTTTAATGATATTTTGTGATTAACTATGCCCTTCTGCGGCTTGGACTAAAAGGGCTTACGTAGTTACGAGGTTTGTTTATCGGTGGATGACAAAGATTCTTGAAGAAGGAAGAGAACTCCATCGGCTTCACTTAAGGAGCAGATATAAAAGAAGAATAAGTTGTATTAAAAACTTTTACACCTATTTTGATAGATTTTTCATAGTCAGGCAACTTTTTAGTCCATTCTGTGTTTTTTTTTTTAATTCTACGGCTGTGGGACCCATCCTCCATCCATTATCGTCTTGGCTACCGGAGGACAAAATAAGTCTTTTTAATCTGAAAATCTATATGTTTCATTTTTGGAGCGGATATGATAAAATAATGGCTCATTGAGTAGGCCCCAGAAAGTTCACTAAGCTAAACATCCATATTTATGTAATATTTTGTTGTACTGTAATTTAAAAAAAAACATACAGTAGATATAAAACTTTTGATAACAAATAAACATATAAATAATAGGATTTTATAACAAATACTAACATTAGATTAAGGGGAAACAGAGAAAAATATATATTAAATATTTCAATAATAATGGATAAATAAAGTAAACAGTACAATGATTAGGAAATATTTTATCTGTGTAAATGTAAACACAATATTATTATGTGTATTGTATTATTTTATTAAGATTCCGTACATTCATTGATGCTGCCGCTTAGCAAATTTAATATAAATGAAAACATTTTGTACAAATAAAAATTTAAGTAAACAAAAAAAATGAGTCCTTCAGTATTTTATATTTTATACTGTACATAAATATATATGTATTTTTGTGTATGTATATTTATTATTTTAAATTATCTGAAAACATTTATTTAGTATATTATCATCGGATACAGTGGTACCACGTGTGGGCTTTAAGCAATAATAGATGAATGAAAATTGAGAATTTTATAAATTTTTTTATTATTCCAGACTGTATAAATATGTATGTGTTGAATAAAATATCATAAAATCTTTGCTATACTACATACCTCACGATGTTTTCTGATTGGTTTGATATTTGTCTGAATTTTGATATTTCTATTTTATCATGAGACCAGTTTTTTCAAATACTTTACCTGACGAATTGAAGAATACTGTATGAAAAACCAATTTTAATTTAAAAACAAAAACGATTTTTCACTATTTGAAAACTAGTTAAAAAAAGAGTATATAAATTTTGAAATATTTCTCACGCTCGCATTTGTTTTCGAATATACAGAATTTTGTAATTTTCTTCGAAATGTGAAATGATATGTGCCTTATATATTATATGAGCATTAGATTCAAAAGGAAGTAAATAGGTAATATAGCGTTGTCTTGTCATATTGTTAGAAACCAGATATTTTGGAAGTATGTATATGTGTATACTTTCATATGTAAGCTGTTTCAATTACACAAATAAGGTAGACTACAGATGTTTCGTACAGAACATCAAGAATTCCACTTTTTAGAAAAAAATAAATATAGTTTAACAAATGATTTAAGCCGAATCGTTTTTTTT
>JAGVSQ010015675.1:0-10043 GCA_022683975.1 Rhyacophila evoluta
ATCACACCAGCACTGACCCGGAGCTACGATAACAGAGCGTCGGCAGTCAAATGTTAATCTTATACGTTTATAGTATATTTGTTTTAATTATGCAAATAACATTGCACGTAGAAACTACTGTCAAACTTATTTTCTTTTTCTTATAAAAAAGGTGCCCATCCTATCCATGCGCACTTGTACGGTGCACAATTTGCACACTAACATGACTCGACCCTGCTTATCCATCTAATCTCCCATAGGAAATTCGATTGTAAGAAAATAATTTTTGTATTAATTGTCACAATATTTGATGGTGTGTGATAATTTAAAATAAGTGTATTATGTGAACGTGTGTGTGAATGTATGTGTATGAAATAATTTATGATAAGTTTTTGCTTCTCTGTTTCACAGGTCGTCTCAATTCCATATACCAGGAGCACAAAGCTTCGGCCAATATAAGAACTGGGTCACCGCGAGGCCGACCAATCGGAG
This sequence comes from Rhyacophila evoluta, assembly GCA_022683975.1. Lineage (NCBI taxonomy): Eukaryota > Metazoa > Arthropoda > Insecta > Trichoptera > Rhyacophilidae > Rhyacophila > Rhyacophila evoluta. Next base: position 472 of record JAGVSQ010015675.1, read on the forward strand.
GGCGACCCGGCGGTCACGTGGCTTTGTTATCATCCGTCAGCTGGGCCGGCGAGCGGTATGCGAATGCGACGTACGTCCCTTGCTCGCACCGCTCACTCGCCGCGGAATGACAAAGGAGTGGACCTAATGCTTATAGCGCCGATCTATTTTGATATTTACATTTTATCATATGAATACATTTATATTTTACATGTTATCCATTAGCGAGCAGCCGGTGACGAGAAAATACGTCATATATTTCGATAATCGCACGGCTGACCTGTTTACCGGCTTTTACATCTGCATATCATAATATTATATTATATATAAATGCAATTAAAAATTCTCCTACGAACTCTTTTATCAGTATTGTATATGGATAATACAGTGGTAAATTAAGGCATTATGAAGCCTCGCGTGTACTTTTTATGGGTCTAAGTTAAACCTACTACAATAAAATAATATATCAATGGTTTTAGCACTCAATAAGGTTTTAATAAACTTGATTGAAGAAATAAATTAGTTTTCCTTGTTGTGTTGTATCCTCTTAAAAAATGTTTAAAATGAATAAAGCAACTAAAATAGTGTGTCATGTTGTACTTCTTCCTTTTTTTATTCTCAAATAGAGTGGCCCATATCACCACATAGCACCTCCAAGTATCTCTGATGCTGGATAATACTCACGCATGCTTTCAGACCATGTTTGCATTTTTAAAACTGTTGTATTTACGTATTAAAAATTAAAATTATTTAATATAAAAAGTAAGGAGTTGGACAGGGCGTAGTGTGACAGTTCTGGTAGAATTAGTTGACTCAGGTAAAGACCCATATATAATGAGATGTAATATAGGATTTATAATATACTCCTGGTAATAGTATCACAATTGGAATTAAGAAACCGTTTTAAATGGAGTCTACCAAATCAATTCTAATACAATTAATTAACATACACTGGAGCGTAAGGTTACATTATAATTTATTGTAACAGATTTTGCAGTATGTATTGTTTTAAATCTCTAACTCAACAGGTTGTTGGTATAAGACGTATGGAAGATTCATGATTATATTCTTGGCAATGGTGTCACGATCGCAAAAGATATTAACTGATAGAATTATGATGTATTATAACTTAAACGTCGATGGACTAATATTTATTGTGACCCGTTATTTTCATTTTGGAATCCATATAGAATTTGGCGAGCCGCATGACATTTCACCACCTTCAGGAGGATGCAAATAGATCGGCCCAGGCGTCGTAGCCTTAGAGAGTACGTCCCACGGACTTAACCGATTTAATATCTATTTTTGAATTAGCCGGTAGTCGTTAAACGTTAAGTTTTTTTTTTACTTTATAACTAATTTAAACTTCCTCGTGATTTACCATTCGGTTTACATACAACCGATAGAGATTCGGAACATTCTATAACGAGATTAGAAAACTATTTGGTTTATTTTGGTAAATTTCGCCAGGGCCGCATTTGGGCATTTGGATATGCTTCATATTTGGATATATATATATACATATTTTTCAAAACATATAAAACAAATCGTCACGTTTATAAAAGGACCAAATGTTTAAAAAATATATAATGCTCACTTCTAAGTGATGCCTCTTACACCAGACAGCACAACAGGTAAGACATGAAAAGATCTCTCCGTAATGAGTATTATTCAATTAAATTCCATATTTTTTAAAAGTCGATATTAAAAACATTAGTGAATTCAAGAGTAGCACCAAAATATGGAACTTTATGTAATAGTAATGATTGATATGAGGTTGATTAATTTCATTAAAAACTCGGAGGTAAGAGAGAGGATGGGGAACCCCTGTCACTTTAAATGTCATGCAGCGGCTTGCTGGGGCACGCACTGCGAATGCCTCCAGAAAGTTTGAACCCTATTTGTCTCTTCTTTCGACGGGTCGGCGTCCTCGAAGATCGGTGAATACCATCCATATCACGTTCTCGGCAGAACTAAGGGATGCTGGCATGACCTGGAAGAATTTAAGACTGCTGGCGTGTGACAGAGATTCCTGAAAGCACCATGTGACACCCATATGCTCCACAAATTTAGAGAAAATGGAAAAAAAAGAAAATAAAGGAATAGTAATTAATGAGAGTTTATTATATTCGTTTACTGTAAAATTTGCGTCGTGTGTAAATTAAACAATAAAATAATTCATATTTTTGACTGATGGTGCTTGATGGAAATTGATTTTAAATTCTAAATTATTTAAAAATGGTAAACTTCCATTTGTGATACATGTTTACCAGAAGTGAACATATGGAAGTTTACCAGTTTTAAATAATTTAGAATTTAAACAATAAAACACATTTACAATATATATTATTTTATTATTAATTACTTATTTTAGTTCACAGTTGTGGAACAATTGTGTAAAATCCATAACCACTACTGAAATTTAAATTTGTGAAATACAATAAAATAAAAAATACACATTTACATCAATACCCAACTATAATAATTTAATAGTTATCACCTGAGTAGATTCAAAATAAACAAACATTTTACTGTAATATACGATAGCAGTAAATCCATTATGGTAAACAACAGTAGCCGCATAATAAAATATAAATTGAATAGTTCTGCAAATCGGTCAAATTTTCGCCGCTTGATCAAGTATACACAACACTCAAGGCGCTTATAAAACGCCGGTGTTGTGCAAATAATTTGATCGTCCATACATCTATCGCTGAGAAAGACGTAGACAAAGAACCTCTACGTACGTGAAATATTATGAAAACTTTTGCATAGCGTCTTCTCCTTCTAATATCCTCCGCTTGTATATCTGTTTCTTTCCAATTTCGAACAGCTGAGTACCATAACAAACGAGCGGCATTACATCAGAGGTACTTCAGTGTAGAAACGAGAAAGATATATAGTTTTGAAGGTACAGAATGAGATAGTTATATAAAAGTGTGTCTGGCATTGTATGTTGTTATCCTAGCGGTTTCGCACTTACCGGCCGGCCTCCACTCGTCGCTTGCAGTTCCTGTTTCAAAATCAGTTATCTTTTGCCCCTCCGTGCGAGTGGTCGTGTCGCCCTGTTCAATTTTTTGTCGCTTTCTTTGTTCGTACGCGGTTCCGTAGATCGATAAAGAATTATTATGTCCCACGAAGGCGTGTGCATTTCCATCTCGATTCTTGAATGTAACAATGTCGACCGCTCCCAGAGCTGTGAGGTAAATTATCACAACAACGCGCCGGTGGTAAATAGTCAACTGCTTCGCTTCCGATTCCAAGTTTTCCGGCAGAAACTTTCAGTGTACCCTGTGAATTATTCTTATAAAGACGTTGTTTTGTGAATTGTCTCCCTCTCCTACCGTGTATTTTCTTCAACATTATCTTCGAATAATTTTCAATACAAACTAAGTGGATTTTTCAACAATAAATAAGTGCTGTTTACCGATGAAATAGTCGGTTGTATAAAAAATTTGTTAGTGTTTACACTCGTTAAAAACTATGCAATATTATAACGAATGTAAAAGTTGAATTAAATTACGTGTAAAAACTTTCAATTTTAATAATTTATTAGAATCAAAATAGTGTCTTGTAAAAAAACTATATCTATAAAAAAAACTGTGTTGATTATAGTACATATATTATACAATATCATTAAATTATTAATATATTCGTTGTCAGCGATCAAAAAAGTGTGTGATTTTTCGGATATATCTTAGAGGATAATAATTTTTTCAATTGTCGAAGATTAAATTGTTTTTTGGTGCCAGGTTTAAAAAATGTCTACCGGCAAACGTTTGGCGAAGAGGTCCATAATTGGCACCCGAGTAGTGGCACCCGGCGACGACGGAATGTATTACTCCGGGGTGATCCACGCCGTGAAAACGCCGGCTACCTACCCGGAGAATTCAAACTGCATCAATCTCACTCCCAATACGAGATATTCGGTCCGATTCGATGCCAAAAAGCGTATCGGAAGGGAATTCGCCGCCCAGGAGTTGGTCGGTCCGGGATTCAGGGGAACTGCTGGCTTACAGCTGGCTCTGGGCCAGAAGGTGTTCCTCACTTTCAACGGACGTGAGGTCAGCGGAGAAGTCAGGGAGCATCGCATAGACCTGGACGAGGTCGTCGTTGTCATCAGCCCTATTGGATCTGAGGTTCGTACCTTTATTTTTTCCGCTACATTTCTTCCAGTATGTTCACATACAGGTTGAAATTATTACACAAAGAAAGTTTAAATAAAAAGATGTTACAATTACGAATCAGTTTGGAGTACCTTTGATAGGATGCTGTACATCAGGGGTTTCTAAACATATGCCCATAGGCACCAGGCGTTCTTCAATTAAGTCGAGTACGTCCGATGTTAATTATACCACGAATACTTGACACTGCGCTAAAATCCCATAGAGCAGACAATAACTTTGAAATCTAGTGTATATAAAAAGTTTGTATTCTCTGTTAAAAAATCGGTAAATCGTTTTTCGGTTCCACATAATTTTGTTAAATGATTGTTTCCAAACCATGACAGTCACACCACACAGTCAAGTTATAGATCTTAACTCACCTGTGAGCATCTGGATGACTGCCTGAAAACAGGAATATCTTAAAATTCTCCTCATTATGGGGCACTGGTGAATAAAATCCAATGTCAAAGATTACACCGAATTTGAGATTGATTAAAAAATACGGTGCCTGCTGTCATACCGGTATTTTTTAATTTTCTCTTCTTCTTCTTCCACATTCGCTCACTAAGTGGAGGATACGGACACCACGTGTCGCCTTCAAGAATCCCTGTTGCTCTCCAGTATTCCTGCGTCCTCCCACGTCATACCTGCAACTCCGCCGAATACATTCTATAGATAGTATTTAGCAACGTTCGGGACGCCGGCGACCGGTCTTCTTAAATAATAAGCAGGTCAGGTTCAGACTTAAGGCATCCGCAATATGTGATCGAGCCAGGTCCAGTGAAGCAGCTTCATTTTGTCAGTGATAAGTGGCTGCATAGTCCGTTCTCTTATCTACTCATTTCGAACAAAGTTATACCACCGTATGCCCAGAATCCGCTGTAGGCACCTGTTCCCAAAGCTCCGAATACGGTTGTTTTGGTCCTTTGTTGAGTGCCCCGTTTCAAAACCGTAGAGCAGCACTGACAGATTGTATGCATTAAATAGCCGGCATTTGGTTTTTACCCCGTACACCTTGGAGTTCCAGACATTTCGCATAGAATTAAAAATTGCTCCTGCAATCCCTATTCGAATAGCGAGTTCATTTTGCGAAGTGCCATCTCCCGTAATGTGTACCCCTAGGTATACGAAGCTGTCGATACTCTCAATGCTCTGTCCATCGTTAGTCAGAAGATAATCAGAATCCGGGCAGACATAACTTTCGTCTTTTTCGCATTGATTTTTAAACCAATTCGAGACGAATTATCATGTGGTCTATGGTACTAAAAGGTTTGGAGCCTCTGCTGTACACGATGTCCAATATCTTTTATAAAAATCTTCTTCCGTTTATAATTCTTAACTATTAACGCACTTATGTCTCATGGTAATCAATTCAGCTGACGCAATGTAAATTTACCATAGATTTTAAATACGATAGTCCAACGCATCTCATTAAAAAACGAATCAATTGTTCACCTTTTTAGGTTAGTGTTCCATCTTAAAACATCGAACTCTCAGGTTCGTTTACCATCTCTTATCAAAACATTGTTGAATTCGTCCAGGAGTTATCAAGATTATTTCTAAATTATTTTAATTTCCTTCAAATATTGTAATCTATTGTACAATACAAATAAAAAATATCCATACATTATAAGGAATTTGGCATTTATTATTTTGTACCGTTTTAATGGCTATGTAATTCTCGTGTCAAGGTGTTAGTTAATCTTCCGAAATGTATGATAATTATCCGAACGGATAACCTTTTCACAGCCGGGGTATAAATCATAATGATTTAATTTAAAATTAACCCGAGGGTTTTCCAGTCGGTTGATTATGTTTCGCTCATCGACATCAAAGGGAAAATTTTGTTCGCTGTATGTTTATCTTTTGTGTGCGGCCTTAGAGAGACGTTTTGAATTAACCCCGCTTAAAAACACAGTTTGTTAAGCTACCTGGTACATGCGTACTGTAAATATTAATTTTAAAATTATATTTATGAAGAAATTCCTCTTATATAACATAGTATATCAAGTCAATGCTCTCACTAAATATACTTTTAGTAATTGCATGAAATAAATTATTTTTAATAACATAATCCCACTGAAATATTCCAACCTAATTTGATTGTTTCTGGCACGTGTCAGTCTTATTGTGCACGTGTTCTTTGTATTTAAAATACAACCGTGCAAAAATCTTCTTAAATATATTCACCATGGTGAATCCAGTATACTTAATATGGATTTTTACAGCTTAGATTATTATAATAGATTTTTACTAGGTTTGATCGATAGCCATTTACTCAACTCATTGAAAAAACGCCCGGCACATAAACAAATATGCACGAATTATAATTTAATAATTGTTACAGTTGTATGTAACTGTCTCTCCGGTAGCGTAGTTGGTAGCGTGCGCGCCTAGCAATCCGGGGAATGCGGGCTCGATTCCTCATCTGTCGGATTGAAAAAATATCCAAAATACAGGACTATATGCCTATCGGGTTGAGCAATTGTCTGACAAACAATTCTCGTGATAAATTGTATATATTAATCAAAATGTTGCATTCAATTAACATAAATCAAATCAGAAATTATTTTATTATCACTACTCCATTTTACCACGGTTGAATAAATAATTTTAAGAGTTACTATAATTCTACAAATTATTAATTAATGTATACATTTTGTCTCCCCAGAAGCATAGTTGGTAGCATGCGGGGAATACCGGTTCAATTCCATCTGCCGGATTGTAAAATAACAAAAATGAAGGACTGTATGCCCATTGGGTTAAGATATTGTCCGACAAACAACTCTCGTGATAAAATAATCTGTCAAGACGTCTTCACATTGCGGATATAATTAAATTTCGCACTGTGTAAATCCATATGCTCCACTTTGGGAGCGAACATGGTATAAGAAGAAGAAGAAGTATGTAACTAAAAATATAACTATTGCAAAATCAATAATCAGTAATTTAAACTATGAAGATTTTTTGATGATGGCTAATTTGAAGAAACGCCACGGTGTCTTAAGTGTTTTAAAAGACATTAACCATTTGTTTTCTTCCTGCAATTCACCACAGGTTGGCCTCAACCTGCTCCAATATTTGCTTCTCTTCAGGTCTGGCCAAATCCACTTTCTTTCGACTTAGGACCATCGTTTTTCCAAATCCAGCCATCCATTTCGTACTTAAAAATACACACAAAATTGTATAACTCTTGACAAATAGCGTTTATTATTACAAGATAATTTGTTACTGTAATTTTGTAACGAAATCGCGTTACTTCCTTATAAACAATATAAATAATAACTCTAATATTTACCGAACAATAGATGTTGATTTTTTAGTAAATATGTGCGTGTTGTAATAGTAACAAGGAAGCTTAAACAATTAATAACGTTTATGGATTTATTTATTGTGTTTCTCAACCTTTTCGGTCTCTGTCTTCACCCGCCCCAGTATTTTCTCAAGAAAAAAAATATTAGTTTCATTATAGTTTCTCGTTTTTTTTAAACTGGCGTAATGTATAGTCTGATGACAAATAATGTGTGTGTGTTTTTAACCGTTTGTTACTAAAGTGGAGCATATAGATCTACACACCGGTAAAATGTCCGCTCTGAAAGTGGTGTTGGTATATGTCTTGACAGATTATTTTTCTTGAGAATTGCTCGTCAGACAATTGCTTGGCATTTAGTCGTGAATTTTTAGACTGTTATAAATCCGGCAGATGTGGACATCGAGCCCATATCCCCCGGATTGCAAGCCGCGTACGCTAACTTGTACGCTACCGGGGAGACATTTTGATTTTTAGTATGACCTATATATCTGTCGAGACGTCTTCACATTGCGGATGTCCATATACTCCTCTTTCGGAGTGGATATCTTTATACTCTGTAGATCCATATACTCCACGTTGGGAAGGAACATGGTATACAATAAAAAAAGTCAAGCTATATGCCCAGGTCGAGAAACACTGTTTTTTTATCATGATATTTTTCATACCGAGAATCTGAGTTATCATATTCGATCATTTTAACTTTTTTTATACTGATAATGTGCCCATCAAGGTCACACACAAATGACTGCTTTCTTTACAATGTGAACCTATCCCCATTCTTAATGGAGCATACGGAATTTTCACAGCGTGAAGAGTTATTTAATTATCTACAGTCACATAAAATATTTAGTAGATTGAAGAGAATATTTTTATTTAGTCTATTATCTCCGCGGTAAGCGTAGTTGGTAGTGTGCGCGCCTAGCGATCCGGGGAATACAGGCTCGATTCCCACATCTGCCGGATTTATAAAAGTCCAAAAATGCACGACTAAATGCCTATTTGGGTTAAGCAATTGTCTGGCGAGCGATTGTCGAGGAAAATAATCTGCAAGATGTCTTCACATTGCGGAGATCCATGTACTCCACTTTCGCAGTGTATTTATTCACACTGTGTGCATCCATATGCTCCACTTTGAGAGCGAACATGGTATTTAAAAAAATAATTATTGGCGATGAATTTTTGAATTGAATTATTACATCATTATTATTAATTAATTAATATTAATAAATTACAAATTAATGAATGAATTCCGTTCGTAAATTCGATAATGCAGAAGTGGATTCTCATCAGTTTGAGCAATTGTTTGACAACCAATTTTCGTGACAAATAATCTATCAAGACATGTCTCATTTACTCCACTTTCGGAGGAGACATCTTCACGCTGTGTAAATCCATATGTTCCACTTTCAAAGCGAACGTGGTGTAAAAAAAATGCTTAAGATGCTGCTAATAAATCATACTTATTCGCTATGATAAATGTGGGCGCTTCTAATTTAAAAAGTATATTTATAATGACTATATAAATGTATTTTTTTTTTGATTTGGTAGAAAAAAGAAAGTAAGCCGGTTGCAAAGATAGAACATTTGAGTTGCGTTACGAAACTCGGCGTTCTTACGCATTGGGAAAGTTGTCACATATATTATTTCGTTAGGCTGGCAGTGAAATCTTGCGTGCATGGTAATTTCAGTATCAAATTGACTCGTAAATCAGATAAATGAATTATGGTTTGCCATAAACAATCCAATTTTATATTCGGCTTGGCTGTTTACATTATGGATATAGATAGATGACCCTCCTCAAAGAGGTTTACACGGTATTAGAGTATTGTTACAAACACAATAAACTAAATAGGAAGTATTTCTTTAATTTCTAAAGTGAATCATTTATCAAGCTATAAAAAAATTACACCGGCATCTATATAGTATTAAATTATTATTGCCGACCTAACAAATTGACTGAAAAATCACGTTTCATGGCTTTTTAAAACAATTATTAACTGTCATATCACACTGTGTAGATCCATATGCTCCCCTTTGAGAGCGAACATGGTACAATATATATATTCTAAATTATTTAAAACTGGTAAACTTCCATACGTGAGATCACTGTTAGC
>JAGVSQ010015676.1:0-10042 GCA_022683975.1 Rhyacophila evoluta
ATTTAAAATCAATTTCCATCAAGCACCATCAGTCGAAAATATTAATTACATATAGTATAGTTTATTATTATTTAATATACATAAAAGCATGCTATTTTCGGCATAAATAATAGATTCTTGATATAATTTTATTTATGACGGAATAATTTTAATTCTTATTTGGTTACAATGACTACGTAAGTTTTTGAATTTCTAGTATAGTGGAGGTCACTATTTGAATCCCGTAACTCCATATAAATGAATATATAGTATACCACAGTCTACGAATCCTCAATAATTTTAAGAATATTAATTGTCAATTAGTCCCTATTAACAATTTATCAGGATATGAGTATACTGAAAGTATCCACATGCTTCGTAGATCATAAAAAAAGCTTAACGTCATTTTTTATAGTTATTTCAACTCAAACATATTTATCGAGATCATAGCGGTTACCCAAGTAAAACAACCATCGACAACGCAAATTAAGCTTTAAATTTATAATTTAATGTTATATTTAACCATTTTATAATAAAATTAAATCATGAACAAAAAAATTACAATAATTCATTACTCATCTAATATTTGTTTTGAAAACTGAACAAAGGAGAAAATTTGCAAACGTTTGCGAAAATTTAATAAAATCACCGATGAACAGTCGGATGAATATTGGTCGGTCAATATCGTATTTTAATAATGTCTACATATAAAGATATTTGGATGTTTCCTGCTGACTGATTTTCAAACGAGATTGCCACATTAAATTATAATAAATATGATTATCTAAGGAGAATTCTTACCGTTAAATTCAATAACTTATTCATATTATTTTATCAGAATATTTCATGAGAAATTTCATAACTTTGTTTCCACAGTGAAGCAAAATAATTGAGTAGTGAATAGTGAGATTGGCAGTACCAGAGTTATCTTTCTGATTTGAACGTATTCTTTTAACTTAAAATAATTATTTTAATGGATTTTTATTGTGATAGTTTTTCTCCCGCTATTCGCAAATCAGTTTTACGTCTGCTAAATTAATACGATTCCATCTGTGAATTTATAATACTAATTAGATATTTTTTATACATTAAATGTAATCAATGCATCCAGTACATATTAAAAATAGTATTATCAAGTTATCATCCAATGTTTTAAATCATATCACCAATTTAATTTAATTTAAATCAACGACCATAGATTAGATTTAATTAAAATCAAATCATATGTAAAAAAATCAATAAGATGAATATTTCATTTAGTTGGTTCTAAAAATTTCGGAGATAATTTACTATGCGTCAACGCTATAGAAGAACTACTTTGATAGTACACTTCATATGATACTTATAAAGCCAGTGCATATCTACATTACATACGCCTTAGAATCCCGGACATTGTCAAAGCAAAATGAACTAGACGTGGACATCTTTAAAACAAACACTCTTCGTTGTATTATACATATGAACCATTCGAATTCGAAGACCATAACAAATCACAAGCAAGAAATCACATATAATTCTACGCTACATTGACTGTATACCAGTTAATACCAATACAGCTCAGTCTATCAATATTGTTAATCGCATTCGTTAGACAGGTTGAATAAGAAACAATCAAAAAAAGTCGTGTCCAACAATACAGTAAAACGTGGGAAAATTGGCTTAGAATTGGTTGGTAGAAATGAAAAACCACTACACGATAATTTAAATTTAAAATAACTACACTGAATAGAAAATAGATCATAGATGGGCAGATGCAAGGATCTGTTACAGGTATGACACATATAGGGTTGTCGCACTCATAAGGGTGTTGATACAACTAGATTACATGGTCGTGTTTTCTCACATATAAATATTGTATAAACGGCTTCTATCGTTACAGATTTGTTCATTTTCATGTCTTCACTTAGTAAATGCAAACAGCGTTAAGAAGGAGGCCATACAAAGTATTATAACACTGCATTTTTTTGCATTATTCCAATTTGCAAATATTATTTATAACTTTAAATTCATCGCAGACTATTTTTGACTTTGTATGAAAGTACGTATATACCGCGTTTGATCAAAATTACCTTTATTTGATTGCAAAAAATTATAGTGGCTGACAACTGATTCTCTTAAAAATATGTCTAAAAATATTTTCATAATTATTACGGAAATCTATATATTCCATTTTTAGGGTGAACATCTTCACACTGTTAAGATCCATGCATTCCCCTTTTGAACGGACATAGGATAATCATTACTCTAGTAATATGATATTTTACTGACATTTTCCGGTAAAAAGAATTATAATATATATACATGATAGCAACTGTACAAACAACAGTTTCATGTATATTATAATTAACGGTTATATTTTCATAGTGAATTTAATCCACTAGTATGTGGTTCTTTTTTACAAAAATGCTGTTCGCAATCTTCTCTTTTAAATTTTGGCATACTAGAATAAGTTCATTTTGAAAATACATCCCTCAATTTTTATAGTAAAACAATAAAGAAATCATAATATATAAAAAGATTATTATGTATTTCATGGAAAATTTCATACTGTTCTCTCCTTGTATCACACCTCATGTGAATTCAAATGCTTAGCTTTTAGAACGCTCGTATATTGTTTCAAATATTTTTAATTCTGAAAACAAAAATAACTTGCATTATGAAGACATTAATTTAATTGTTTCGTTAATTCACACCTCGCTTCAAAGTGAAGACATGAATTTTACGAATATCGGTCGATATCTTTGAGAACAATCGCCAGCGATTAACTGCAAACCACATAAAATAACTATAAACTGGGTGACATCAAACGAAATTGATGGGACAATTCAGTGCTAACTGTAATAATCGTTTCACATTGTTGACTGGCTGTCATGTATTAGGTTGTGTAATGTCATAGACGTCGTAGAGCTGTATAATCGTAGCTTGTAGAGAATATATTCGATTACAAGACAGGGATTGCCACTATGTAGTAGCTTATACACTATAATTTGTTAAAGCTGTAAATGATTTATTCTACGTCAATGATAGCTATATCCACATATTTTTAGTCCAATGATAGAAATGCTTACGTCACATATTGGCCATTTCGACTAGTATCAGAAAGTATTTTTAAATGTTCCCTCTTACAATAGTATAATAATAAAAAACTAACCGGACATTCATCATATATGTTGTTGATATTAAGCTAAAAATCACCCAAGCTAACCAATTGAAATATTTGATATAGGCGCTTCTAGCTCCAGACCACAACTATGTGTTTACACGTATAAAAAGTTGTTAACGTATATGTTTAAAATTACGAAAAATAGTTTTAATTTTTTAATAGTGGTTAATTTTATTTAATGACGATAATATAGTTGATTTTTTTGTTTAAAGCTAGTCCAACTGTACTTAAATAATTAATTATTAATACTAGTTTTATTCATTGTGACATTTCCAAATGATAGTTAGTTATTAAACATAAAATATACCAATACCATGAATTTAGTGAATTCAAAAGGTTTTCAATTTCCAATTACTATTTTTAACTGTCATATTTCCATATAATGTATTGTAATTTGATAAAATGTATCGTACGTTTCATAGTTTATGGTTTCAGTAAAATCAAAAAAAAAATCTAAATCTAAGTATCTATCAATTATGGCAACGTACACGTATAAACAAAATATCTGATCAAGCAAATCATGAATTATTGAGTATTACGTTTAATCTGAAAAAAACATTTTCCTAATTCATAAAAACTTATAAAATATAATTAAAATAACTAAATAATATTGTTATCTGCTTAAAAAGTCGGATTAAAATAAGTCGGATCTAACAGCCAAATGCCAAAAATAATAATGCAATTATTTCTTCCGATTGAATTAAAAAATAGCCGTGCTATCAAAGTTATGCTTATAGCAATTTATCGTGAGAAATTGTTTCTTTTAAAGCTTCATAATAGACACCAAAATGTATTTTCTATTAACTGGTGCATATTAAAACATTAATTTACGTCAAAAGGTGCTATGTTTTATTTATATCAGTATTGTCAAATTAAATTATAAGAGCTCCTCATTCGTATGAAATACTCTTTGAATAAATTGTAGGGAGTGCAAAATTGCAATAAAATTTAAATACTTGGAATTGGGCCATTTATACAAATGTATACAAATGAAAAAAAAAACACTATCGATCACAAAAATTTCTTGTAAGGCAACGGTTATACCGTTTTTATGTGTTAAGATGCGCTCCGAGCAATAAAACCATTTTATTGTCAGTTAGAACAGCCATATAATTCTCATGCTTTTGAATTATACTGCTATTAAAAAGTTGTACTTACACAAAAAGTACTTATGTGGTTGTGTTTTGCATATATGGTGTGTAAAACTTGACAATATAATTTATTTTTAGTACAGCATTTGACAACTTTCATTAAATTCTCTTCAAATTGTTTTGTTTCAATTAAAATGGAATATTTACTCCGTACATTGAAGAAAATAATAATCTTTTATGTTTTCGCCAAATTTAACCAAAACAATGCTTTTAAACAGGCAAATTATCGCCATTTTTAATACGTATATTTTTATCCTGAAATAAAATGGTACTGGATGCAATACCAGTACAAAAAAGACTTGACGAAGCCATTTTGGAGTGATGTTTAGATAGGGGTGGTTCACATGGGAATAATTAAAATTCAACATCCAAATTGTTGTTAAATTATTATTACAAATTAAGTATAATCAAAACAAATCCAAATAGTAGTGTTAAATGCTTCACTGAAATTAATACAATGCTTAAATCATGATTTAATCAATGCTATGTTAAAAATAATTGTAAAACTAACAAAATATATTTTTAATGACAACATATATTCACCTTTTTATAAGCTTTTATTTAGTTCTGCTTTCAATGTTCCTGCCCCCTTATTATTATTATATTATAGATTATTGCTATTGTATGCAACAATGCTATTTTTGTTTATAATCGAGGACGTCCAATCCTATATCTTTGAATATTTTTCGATCTTAATTAAAACTTGGGGATAGGCTGAAAGAAAAATATTGTTTATGTATTCATTACTCAATAAGATCATCGTGTACTTTGATTATAATATCTTATCAGTAAAAGCGATAGAAAGTTATTCATGTTATTGGCGTTATGCAAAGACAATAATGTTAATTATTAACTTAAAATATTTGATTGCAATGTTGAAATTACAAGATAATCGTTTGTCTTAAATATTATATAAAGTATTAAATGCGATTTGTTTTGCGGACACCACGTATAATAAATTAAATGCTAGATATTATTCATCATTTATAACGATCTCAATCGTTTGCCAAAAGCCATTTGACGTTTGTCAAGCGATCGGCGGGGAGACATTTTGTGGAACAATTAAAATATTGACAACATGGCCGTCGTAAAAGCGTGCCAACCGTGCAAAATATTTTTTTCGCATTCTGACACCTTATGAAATTGAAAATAGCTCATTTAAATTTTGTTTGTTTGATGAATAAAAGATATAGTATAACAACAATATGTATATATCATACCATGATATTATACTGATGTTTACGTATGCCTATGTGGTTTATATTCTATTAATATGGTATGTTTATTTTATTAATACTTGTATTTAAATACCATTTTTCCAATTTTCAAATCTTGTATGTAATTGACGCTTACATTATTTTCTATTAAGAATGCAGGCTTAACACAACACGTTTATTATTAAAGATTTGATTTAATATTGATACATTGCTTCAAAGGGAAATACAACAATTTGTGACGTTTTTAAGAGATAAAAAACAAAACAACAGCATAGAGACAAAAATAGTTAATGTCGAATTCCAGATTCGAATATCTCTTCGTATAGAGAATAACGTTAAATGTATCGCTATTGAAAGAAGTTCACACTGATTTTGTATTAAAGTTAACTGAATTTTCAATAGCTTTATTTAGTGTTATATTAGCAGAAAATGATGTGTAAGTATGTTTTTTATGGTGTATAATCACAAAAAAACCA
Organism: Rhyacophila evoluta; assembly: GCA_022683975.1. Classification (NCBI taxonomy): domain Eukaryota; kingdom Metazoa; phylum Arthropoda; class Insecta; order Trichoptera; family Rhyacophilidae; genus Rhyacophila; species Rhyacophila evoluta. Next base: position 5,987 of record JAGVSQ010015676.1, read on the forward strand.
TTGTGATTTAGCTGGTTATAGAAGATTGCTGTAGAAAAAATATTAAGAATTCAATATTAGACCTTCCAACCTTTTCTCAACGTACCTTTACTTTCCCGACTGGCAACGTCAAAATAACTGCATTGCTGATTTTGATTATACTAATCAACTTTCCTAATGATTATTCTAAGAATAATTACCATTTTTTTATGATAAATTAATAATATGTTATTTTTCTCTTTAACATTAATGATAGTAGTAATTTTTTGATAGGTAATGTTTTAGGATAGTTCTTATATCTTTTTCATTCCACAGTATATAATTATATCCGCGTTCTCAAACTTCTATAGCCTCAAGATATCGAAAAGAAAACCATGTAATGTAAATTCTTGCCTATATGGGCGTTTAAAAATATAAATTTATTTTGATCGTAAAATGAACTTTCAATATGCTTTATTTGTAAATAATCTTAACTACAATTACCGATATCACACTAAAACAATATGACAGCAATACTTTTGATTGTTTGAATGCGCGAATTTATTTTTTTTGGAAACAAGTTACAATAAACGTGATATATTTTTCCTAAAATCACAAGACGTATCAAATGTTTTCACTTAGAATTCAGGTTAACAAAGCAGACACGCCCTGCCCTGGCTTGCGTCTGACTTCACCGAAGATCTCATAAAAAGCGGGTAACATATTGAAACAATTCGGAAGGACGTGATCAGTATTTTAACTAATGCTGACTTGTAGAATCATACATGTATTTCATAACCGTATATAGAACGAACAATATGAATTTTCAAAAATAAAAACAACATTTTATTTATTCAAATTTTTATATTGAACAATCTTTGGTGGGACTTGATTCCCAGCAACAACACGCATCCCTAGCTCTTATCTAGGGTATGTAGTTATTTTCGAGCATTTGTATTAAATAATGACATTTTTCGCTTTTTTTCAGTTATATTATACTAATGTGGTCTTTCAGTTTTATCTAGCTGAATTTGGCTGGTATTCTCGTACAAACCGTAGAGCTGACAATTCTAATGTTTTTTTCTATTTTAACCAAGTTACTTTCAATCTTTATTTTTCTGCGACATAATTACCTTAAAAAAATCTAAATACACAAAAGTAAAATTATTTAAGTGTCAAACAATTTTAATTTACATCAGTAAAACTTGACATTAAAATAATCGCAAAGTTTAATACATATTTATGTATATTTTCACCATACTCGAAAAGTAGTGCATACGAATCTTCACAATGTTAAAACTTGTCTTTATGAATTATTTTTACGAAAACCGGTTGCCATTTCATTTTCTAACGTTTTTGGGTATCCAGCTTTGCATATTTGAATTTTCAGAAAATTTTAGAACTTATACTATTCAAGCTCGCAACCTCTGACACGAAAGTACGTGCTTATATTTTAGCTACCGATACTCACAATAAAATCGTATATACTATTACGTAAATAAAACAAATCATTTATTGTTTTGAATAAAGTAGACAACAGTTTTTCAGTAAAATGTATTGATCCCTTTCCACATTAACATCACATTACTTCACCTAACCTAACCACTAAGCTAACAGTCTCAAATCTGCTATTCTAAAATTCTGTTTCATTTATATTTAGCTATCTTTAATTATAGATACATGACCTGCCGAACGTAGTTACACACTTTGATATTTCAATATGATGCACACAATTCGTAATTATTTTCTCACCATGACAGATGTTTTGAATGATTTTTCCCGTACCAATAGATAGATATAACATTCTAAAATGAATTCTAGTCTACTGTTAATTCCATTCATCACAAAAACTTGAAGTGTCATGTAGGTATTTTTGATGTATTATGATATTAGGTTAAGAGTTTAAAAAAGTGACAGATTGATATGCGTCAAAATATGAAAGATATATATTTTTGTTTTTTTAAATGTCACGTATATGTTTTCCCTGTCAATGGTCGCATTTTTTAACACCTGTTGACGACGTCATTAACCAGACACGCTATTGAGTGTAGATATTTTGAAGCCAATTTAATTTATAATATTACGAGAGTTAATAAAATATTTCATAAATTCTAACGATAATACTTTTTGGATTTTAATTTTATTGAAATGAGTTAAAATTTTTTACAATTTTTTATGGAGTCAGCTAACTTTCTTTCGTAGAATTTTCTTGTATAATTAATTCATTATGCTGTTTTGATGTTAACTTTTTTTATTAATGATTTTTATCTACGTAGGGTATATGGATCTTTACAATTTGAAGATTCATATTGATAGATTATTTTCCTGAAAAGTCCTTAATATTTATTTGTAGTTAAATCCTTATGAAGCTTTTGAATTTCACCCCGCAACCTCTAATTCTGATATACGCTGACTATCTCGAACAACGAGGAGATATATATATAAATTATGAATCAAATTATGAAACAAATATGTTTGTGAATATAATACTTTTAAAACTGTATTTTACCACATCATTTTTAAAACTTTTGTCCAAAAAATAACGGTACTAATCAAAAATTTGAATAGTAAGTAATTTAAATATTGCTTTATATTGATTTAAAACTTTATAGCTAATTAGATTTGTCGATAGATATTTCGGTTGCAGCATGGCATTATCTATCTATCTTGATCATTGTACATTCTCAAGTTTGTCTATATCAATATGCTTTATAACTTCCAATATCTATGAAAAAATAGCTTCACTTTTTAATATTTTTGAGGCATACAGACATCAGACATCAGACATCAGACACATTATAGAACGTCTACGAGGTGAAAATTACAGTGTGTATAATACATCTAACAGTCAATCAGAATATTGAAAAATTATAGAAACTTAGAATAGTGAAATTTATAGAAACCTCATATATTATAGTCAGAATACTATATAAAATTGATATACTTTCATGTGTTGTTTAAATCAAAATTTATTAATTTCGATAAAATTCGTATTTAACTTATTTTCTACAGTTCAAGTTCAAAGATGAAGGAAAAAAACGACGAAATTAAACTTACGTATGTTCTCACGCCATAAATTTTCAGCTTATTTGTTTTTCTTGAGTGTATTCTGTTCCGTAGCTAGAATATTAATGATTCACATCGTTTTCATAGCATGCCATGTGCCAAATTCATACTTTGTTAACCAATTATGAAGTGTTTATGATTAAGCAAAAAATATGACATGTTTTCGCAGCATCTGTTTGTACAATGCTCCTCCGAGACAGGATACATTTTTCTTCTGTAAGTTGCTTTGTTATCTTTGAGAAATTTTCCAGCCGCAATTTTCTTATCTCTCGTCGTTTTTTCGACTTTATGAATATAAGAGATCATCTTTAAGGATTGCTGTAATATTTTTACGTCCATCTCGAAATATTTACATTCATATTTTGCCTTGTTAATACATTTTTTTAAATACGCCACAATTCATTTTTTTGCGTTCAGAGTAACATGCACTATAAAACAATATCTCGTATAGCGTACAATATGAAGTTTACAGGAAACTCAACATTATCACATGTATTACATAAAAACTGATATATTATTATTTATACACAGATCCAATTAAGTATGTATTGTGTGGTTAACGAGGTATTTTAATATATTTTTACGAGCGGTTTGTATTTATTTCATGAAATACAGAAAATTTCCCGTGTTTTCTTAATTATAATTTCAAATTTATTTGTTAATTATTTTTACGCATATTTACTTTTGTCGAAATAACTATCGTTTGTGGTTTGAAGAATGAATGAGGTGTAGAAACAAATATGTTAGTGAATATAATATTTTTAAAACTGTATTGTACCAATCAAAAATATGAATATTAAGTAATTTAAATATTCTTATATATTGATTTAAAGCTTTGCAAGTTACTTAGTTTTGTCGATAGATATTTCGGTTGCAACATCATTACATGGCATTGTCTATCTATCTCGATCATTGTAATATTCGAACTGTAATATCATAAATTTTAAATTGTTTAAAACTGGGGAAACTGCCATATATGAGATCACTGTTAGCAACCCGGGTTTCGCCTTTCGGCATCTTCGGGCTACATTA
>JAGVSQ010015677.1:0-10042 GCA_022683975.1 Rhyacophila evoluta
GACAAACGAACGAACGAACGAACATACATATTTTGACTTTTATATATTAGATTACTTCTTTGTCAGGAAAAATATCCAAAAGAAAAATACGGCTTCGTAAAAGTATAATAATGTTTATGTTTATCAAATATATACAAGGGTTTTACATTTATAGATGCAAAAATAAACCTCAATCAATCAAAAAAGTTCTTACTCAGTATCTATAGTACTAAATATAGTACTTCTCATAGTGCTCAAAAGATTATAATATTAATAGACTAAAATTATCTAAAGGGTTTCATTGTGTCTACTTAATGAAATAAACAACGTATTATTATGTTAACAGTATTTTAGAAATAATATACCCTTTTGTTTTCAATTGCTTCAGATTTATATTACATAATATTATATAACGCCTTTAATTTAATGTATTTTAATTGAGCGATAAAATATATTATCCATGTTCATAAAATTGTTCTGCGTTGAGTAATTTAATATATATTGATTCAATTTATTCAATAACATTTGCAATTGCGGAAAGCATGTTTTAAAGTGCGCTATTAAATTTTATGACGTAAGTAAAATATTGCCTCAACTAGAGCTTGCATGTAACTGATGTAATTTTCTTCGCCAATTTAAGGTGAATATACACGGGACTCATTTTGTTTGGATCATAATATAATGTGTACACTGGATTGATATCCATTTAATTTGTTGCTTAACGATTTGAAATACTTTTTTTTTAATCATAAGTCACTATATCACCATTTATTTTAAATTTAGATTAACTTTCATACACATTTTTTGACTGATTAGGGTTTCATTCGTGCAACTATAATTAAAAAAACCTTTCTTTATCTTTTTTGTAACTTTGGACCATTCAAGTCTATTCGAGTTGACACATTCAATAGTTTTTCAGAAATCTCTAAGGCTCTCCCTCTTCTCATCCTTTATCTGTTCTTCTCGATGTCATCCGCACATGTCATACTGGCGCGGTCTAAAAGCCGAGTGCTTACTGGAGTTCTAAGAATCTATTGTAGATTTTTTTATTTCATGCATCTCATGTTAATCTATTTGTCTTAAATTTTAAAAGTTTTTTATTCTTAAACGAATAGACAAAATATTGACCTTTGTAAGGATTCGTCACGTTTGCTGTTATTTGATTGTCACAAATTTATTTGAAGAATTTTATACGTTTTATACTTTTATAAATAGTGGCAGATTTAGCACTTGAGAGGCCCTAAGTGAATTTCAATTATCAGGTATATATGTCTTAGACGCAATCGAATTTCTTTATAATTAAAAATTTTTTAAACATTTACTTTCGTCCAGAATTTTGTGATTTCTCGCGTTTTTTAGGTCTCACACTATCTTAATAATTTCTACTTTATTCCGTACTTTTTAAGGCCTACTACTTGATAATTTAGAAGTCCTTTCAATTATGAAGCTCCAGACACGCGTCCTGTACTCTCTCATAGGTAAATCTTCCACTGTTTATAAATCAATACATCTGACATCATAATATGAACTCAGAAATTAGTTTTAACGAACAAATATTTTCTTTTGAATAAGCTTCTCAAAACCAAGAACATTACATTCTAATTTTTCTGTTTGCTGATGTCTCATAAATTATCTCGTTTTTATCATTATCGTATTACAGACAATTACGGATAGTATACATTGACTTATTCATAAATAAATGAAAATATATTCGCACCACAAATAAGTTTATAATATAAAAATAATATTTTTATTACATTCCAGCATTCATATATCGCAGTTTATAGTTGTTTGGCCAGGCCGCAATTTTTGTGGTGAAAATAACATTTTCTCTTTCTGAAACATCTTCATTCTCCATAACTGCTCTTTATGTGGAACACATGGCCGCTACGTGAGATTTTCTGTTACCTAGAAGTCGCTTTGCATCCTGCCAGGTTATGCCAGCACCCCTTTTTTCCCGGTCGGAAGAAGTTTACACTTTCATATATATATGTAATATATATATATATGTAATATATATAAATGTTTTGAAAATATATCATAGCAGAGCAAGGACTTACCTTATAAATATACTATATGTCGTTTATATTATTATTCGACTAAAGAATGGTAGATTTATAACATTTTCATGTAACTTGTATAAAAATCAGGAACATATTTTTGAAATGAAATCATATTTAAGTAAAAACACATTGTAAAAAGCGCGTGATTACGGCAGTCTAGTGTTAACCCAAAATTACCTTTTTATGTGGCAAAATTTCAAAAGTAGATTGATGAATCTATACGAGTTTTTTATGAACAAAAAATCTGCTGAAATATTACATTTAAAAAAAACTTTAAAATATAATACTCACTAAATGTGTATGAACATAGCTTTATGCGTATGCCCTTCACTTGTCAGCTAGGGTGGAATTTATTTTTATGCTTTTTTCCACCACATTAATCAACGGATTATACTTGTAACGAGACTTGTCGTGTATTATAAGACAACTCAAAAGAAATGAGCGCTTTAATACGACATCAGGATTATTTATCATCAACATGAATATTTCAGTGCTGAAAAGTAAAATGTTCCTTTAAAAGTTACGTCTTGGATGTTGATAGTTTTTCTAGCCATTTAACATATTTTATCTAAGATAATATACATTATTTTTCCAAGAATAACGACCATAGAATTGAGCAAACTCAATAGATGTTTTGGATAATTTATAATTCCTATAATTATATGTATATTATATATATTTTTAATCCGGCTATTGACAAGTCGGATTTATATTAAAAAAAACTTGGGTGGTATTTACTGTTGTAACCAAGTGACAATATTGACGAAACATTCACTTTGTGTGAAACGAATTGCCAACTGATTTAATATGCTAACTTTGACCTAGAGCTAGAGGTATCTCTAAGCAAAATATTTAAGAGAATAATGGGATAGCTAGTGTTTAAGATAATAATCATCAATTTCTATGTATAATATTTTTTTTTTGAAACACCTCACTCGATACAAGAGCAATCACAATGCAGCTTTAAAAATAATCTTGAAATTTATTATTTATTTCTCTTCTCAGTTGCCAAGAAATTTACGTGCGCGTTTTGTATCCGGGGAATGCAGATTTGATTTCCACATCTGTTGAATTGTAAAATATCCGAAAATACAGAAATAGGTACTCATTAAACTGAGCAATTGTTTTACGAGTATAACAAATTTTCGTAAAAATTAATCTGTTAAGATATGTTTTCGTTGCGTAAATTTTGACACTGTGTAGATTCATATGCTTCACTTTTGAAACGAGCATAGTAAAAAAAAAAATACTTTTAAGATCTTTTCTACTGATGTGCTTAACTTAAAATAACAATACTTTGTACACTCAATTAGGAAAACAATATGTGTGCAAATATATTTAATTATGTGATCAACCGTATAGCATAAGTGCGTCGACTAGTAAGATATCATTAGAAATAAAATATTTGCTAAAGTAAACTACTTCAAATATTTATATGAAACTAAATCCCCTTATAATGTTGTATGAAACGTGGACAAAGGGTATAAAAACCAATAAAGCTCCTCAAACACAATAGAACCCGAGTAGTGGGTATTATAAAAAAATCTTAACGGGACTCCTGGCTCCGGAAATATGAGATACATAAAGTGACCCTTATTTGTGCAAAGCGAAGAAATTGCTAAATAAAGGATAAAACTCTAAGAAAGAAAATCGTACAACAAATGAAGGAGATTATTGTTATGGTGCTATCTAACTGTTTACAGAACTAATCCAAAGAGGGCAATATTTATAGTATGTCTATAAAGAATGATCATCCTTTACTTATTATTTTAAATTTTATATTTAACTACAAATTAAGCAACATAAATCACTTAAGAATTGGACAATACCAAGAACGAAAAGAATATGATCGAACCCAATTGATATATCCAGCCTACGATTAAGTGCTTAAAGAAGAAAAAAATATTTTACAATGTAAATTATGATGTTAAATTTGTAAAATAAATAAAAATAATTAAATCAAATAAAATGTATGAATAATATTATAATACTTTTGGTAAAAAATATTATATTTTTTTTAATATGCTTTTAATTCTAATAAACTAAAAGGGAAAACCTCAGGAAAATTTACTTCAATAAGAATTAACGATCCCATCGAACTTTATACTAGTTTTTGTTTTTTTATTAGGTAGCAATCTTTGGAGTTACTGAAATATCATTTACTACCGGACGATTCAGTATAAATACGATAAGTTTTTGTATCAAAATTAATGGATCCAAGACGGACGATAGCAAGATGTCGCGCTTCACGTGAAAAAATCGCTTTTGAACTATCGACATTACTGTTTCTGTTGCTTCGCGAAATCCGATAAGAAACTTTATAAAAGCAACAAAAACATTTCTATAATGATTTATCGCTTTTCGCATTGACAATATGGATAATATAAAAATATGAGACTACTTTTTCGAAAAAAAATCTTTCTTCATTCTCAATGACAGTCAATTTTATTCCGAAAGGTACAATTGATCTATAAAAACATCTATTGATATATAATTAAATGATAAATTAAGCATTAAAATCATGTTTTTAGTTGAGTATAAACGGTACAAACGTAAAGATAAAATATATGAAAGGTGTACACGTATTTTTGTGTGTGGTAATTCTCATTTTGAGCATATTGAAAATATTTGTAATATCTTATACAAATTTGATATCGCTCGTATCACAAAATACTTGATTATGTTAACTTTTGGGATGTTTTTATAATAAAGAAAACATTTTTTCTGCTTTAAGTAATGAGATATTTCACTAAAATTATTTTTGATTATATGATATCGAAAACATATCTGCCCGGTAGCCAACAGGTTAGGGTAAGCTTTTCGGATCCGGAAATTGCATATTCGATTCCCACATTTGCTAGATTTTGAAAAATCTAAAAAATCGTCACTGAATTGAGTTGAGTTGAGAAATTGCCTGATAAATAATTTTCGTAAAAAATATATTACAAATCTGTCAAGAAATGTCTTTACAGTGCAGAGATCCATGACTTCGAAGCTGACATCTTCACACTGTGTAGATATATATATATACTCTACTCTTAGAGTAGACATAATAGGAAATAATGGAAAATCAAACGATGTTTAATGGTAGTATAACCAAAATTGTTGGGTCACAAAATAAATTAAATTTATGTTTTATAATTTAAGACTTGTTTGTGTTTATTTCTGTTTTTGTATTTATTTGCACTAAAATAATAATTTGCACCGCGTACGTTTTACAAAAAAATCGAATATGTTTTTTCACCATTTTTATTGCATACATACATTTATATTTTTAACACCATTAAAAGTATCTTTCCGTATTTCATTATTAAGGATTCATGAAGATTGATGATGATTGTAATGTATTAGACGTGCTAGTTTTTTTTCTGAACGTTTGCTAAATCGTAAATCATACTTTTTATTCTTAAATAGTCAATAAAATAGAAATACTTTTACTATATCATGGTAAAAACTAAATAAAAACATTGTGGTATTACAAAAAACCTCTACTGATTTAAGCGCTTGATCAAAGTATGCTACAAAATTTAAGTTTTTATTTTAATACAAAGCTTCAAGCAACCAAATATCAGATAATACTAACCCTTAGGCACTACATAAATTTGTACAATTTTCTTTCACGGGTATTGATTGACGGAGATAAAGATAAAAAACACGATTTAATTAGCCGATGCTTTTGTTATTTCTACTCGGGTATATTGTAAGTGAAACCTTTAAAATGTTTACAATATCTTACGAAAAGTACGCAGCAAGAGATTCTTAAACAACGACTGGTTTATTTTTCACTCATTTAACGTATTTTATGGAAGAAAATATCATTATAAAAATAAATCCCTCACTACTTAAGTAAATTGAAACAATGATTTTTATCGTTGTTATTTGAATTGATTCACTATTATTAAAAATAAACATCAACTGATTTATTATTTTATAGACATATTTTTTACTGAATATTCAATAGTTTTGGCTTACTTTGAATATGCAATAATTAGTAGTGACAGTAAGATTTCTTCAAAATTGATTTTTTTTAAATTGCCACTTATATTAATTATAAAGTTATCATTACATCAAGTTGTACAAAAACACCAAAACATTAACACCAATCAATGTTTATTACTTATGAATTATTTATAAATATTAAATATGAAATATCACACCAACACGGGTATATTCCATTTATAAATTATTTATTTTATTCGTTGATTTTAGTAGTTTCCTAATTAAGTATACATACAATTAAAACGATTAATGAAATGGATATAGTTTGAAATATTTTAATTATTGTTAAAGAAATGAAAACTTAGGTTTCTATCAAATCCTTGAGTTTTACTGGTAATATACCATATAATACATGCTAAAGTTCATGAGCAGACGCTTCACTACCTAATGACTAATATAATTATCATAGAAGGGATGGCTTGACTTAGAAAGCTTTCATGAGTTAACTAAGAGTGCGATAATAGTTTATAATTCAACATTCATGCTTTAATTCTGGTTTAATTATATTAATGTAATTAGAAAGTATGTTACTTTCTCTATTACAATATTATTGTAATTATAACCGAATTGAAATGGTTCTTCTCGTATTTAATTCTTCATTCGTTATGTTGTTTGTTACGACAAACTTTGATATTCAACATTTTATATTATACAATATTTATTTTTATTAGTTAATACTTAAGAATTTAAAGAATACTGCGTTTCTGTTGTGAGCCATAGTTGCACATGTGCTCCTTAGTTAAGAAATTGAATGGGCCGTATAATATTTATACATCAATTTAATAAAAGCTTATAAAATAGATTATTTTAAAAGATACTATAGTGGCATAACTCTTTTAACTGCACTGTTAAAGCATACTCAATTTGTCAGACCTCATATCCCGTACGGGCAGCCGAGTACTTACATAAAGTGTGAAAGTTCAACAGGAAATACTTTGAACCAGCAATACTTCAAGTGTAAACGAGAGTGTTATTGCACTTCAATAAGTTTGCCCGTCATCGATGGTTATTATAACTATTATTATGTACTATCCAACAGCAGTTTAATCTAAACTTTGTAAAGCCTTCCGCAAACTTTATAACTAAATCTTATGTACTTACTGAATTCATGTTTCCAATCTAATAATTTACGTAATTTCAACGTGTAATATGAATTTAATTTATTACGTATTTATTTTTCATATTTATTTCAGGTCATTATTTTTATTTCAAAATACACCCAGTTTTTTAGTATTTCTTTTCACCAGATAGGTACAATTTTTACATAAATAATTTCATAAAAGAAAAGTTATATACGTTGTAAGGTAGTTATAATGAAGCTTAAGTAGGTATATAAATGCAAATACGTCATTTATATTTTTAAAAATAATACGGTGTTATAAATCATTTATTTTCGTCAAAAAAAAATATCGAATGCTTACAAGGGATAGGCATATTATTTTATTTGTGTAAGGTTATTATTTTATTTTATAAAATATGACTACATAGATTAAAAAAAATCTAAATACACGTTACGTTGACTTAAAAATAGTCGAGTATAATTATGTTTTTCCACTATTTTCAAATAAATTTATTTGAAAATAATAAAGATAACAATGTAAGAGAAATGTTTTTTTGTTGTCATATATATTTTTAAATAGGCTTCAAACTATAAATCACTTTCTTTTTGAGATAATGTCATTATACGTGATGTCATCAACAACGCTGTGATTTATGACGAACATTTCGTCAAAAGTATTTTATTTTACGTATCTTTTTACAGGACAAGCCTGCCGTGCGTAAAAAAGAGAATTTTGTATTTTTATAATCTATTATTAAATGTGTCTTATGTGTATTAAAACATGTTTGAATAGGTTTTCAGTGTTCAAATTGGTGAATTCAAAATATTTCACGAACAATGATCATAACTTATAATGCCATTGTTGCTTCGAAATGAAACCATTTTAGATATGGTTTATGAACACATAGTTTAAAAATAAATTGTGTATTTAGAGGTGAGCAATGGAATGTTAGATCGTCAACCCACTAAATCAGAAATAATAGTTAACATTTATCGATTTTGGGAAAGGTTGAAATCGATTGTAGATATGAAAAGATTAACATTAGAAATAAGCACATCATTACGTAAAATGAAGAGTGCATGAAATTAAGTTTGAGTATTTGATAAAATGAGGAAGCACAATTTGGGTCGTTGTAAAAGCATTGTAACCATAGTCGATAAAATAACATACAGCAAATAATTATAACAATTTTATTTCGTATGTTTAAAAGTTTTAGGATATTCTGTATGCAGTATTACATTTAGGTGATTCAGAAGACATGAAACCATAGAAATAAATGTCTAACTGGGGTAAAAATTAATCTCTAACGTGAGTCGTATTTTCACATACAATGTGACAGTACATATGGTTTCAGAGAATACTTTTGTTTTATAATTTAAGACGAATTTAGATATTCATAGAAAAAACTATAACAAAAATATATTTACATGTACAAAAAAACATTAATATTACGTTGATTAAGTTGTTTGAAATATAAAACATGATAAATAACCAAACGTTTTCTCGTTTTGATTTGAATTTTTTATGTATCTTTATAATCTACATATCTATGGAAATATTAAAGTTCATATCATTGATGTTTTTTTGAATGTTTTAAAAATATATTTTGGCCTACATAATATATTATTCCTTTGATGTTTATAAAGTTGTTTTTTAATATCCATCGCAAAAACATCAAAAACCTCACTCTGTTCATCAGACTTCCGAAAACAAAACTTTTCAAACATATTCTCATTCTCACATAAATTTTTAATGCGATAAAAAGTTTTCGTAGTCGAGTTAAGTAAATAAAATATTTATCAGTCCAAAGTGGATTCAACGCGTTGTGTTTACTCCAAACGCTGGCTGAAATCAGCCCCGAACTTTAGAAGCCAAAAACACTAAAGAACGGACGAATTATAAAAGATGTATTCATCACAATCATATACTGCTACCTTCATTCGATTATTTCTTAAGTATTGTACTATGATATTACGTCACCAGTAATTAAGTAGTAAGAGCGCGCATTTCATAATTTCATAATGTGCTTGATTTCTACAGTTGCATAAAGATTTTCAAAAAATGAAAGATGCAGATGTATAGATATAGATGAGCGCTTAAATATATCTCATAAAAAATCTTTCAAAATAAGCCTACATATTTTGTAGATTCATATGCTTCACTCTCTAAGCAAACACGGTAGAAAAGAAAACTTAATTTTATCAAATTCGATTATTCTTTTGTATCAATTTCGACAAGGTATCCTTATTTAATGCGATATGAAAAAAAACATCTTCCTCACTTTTTATTTATTACTCAATCGTGTTCTTTGTTGTCGAAAGCTTTGCAATCTATATAAATACGATATTTGAGATTCAATAAAAATACAATTTCAGATGTATTATATTATCAAAAAGGATTTTTATATTTCTACCAGATTTAAGAGAAAATAAATTGTTAATCGAGATTTGAATGCCTTCATATAATTGCAAGTAGTTATTTGAATTTTTTTAGCTTTCGGTATATAATTTTCTATTGTATAAGTATATTAAAAATATTAGGAAAGAGTTTGAAACCAATTTCCGAGAGTAAATATGATATTTAACAAGCATTTTTTTTTGAAAACAGTTTTATTTAATTATTTTTTTTATAGTACTCATATCTATTTCCATTAAATATAAATAGTTAAGTTATTAAATACAACACGAATATACTATAATCTCAGTTTCATATCATTAAGTTGGTTAAAAATATTATTTAATAGACTTAAAATAATTGGCATCCAATGTAATAAATAATAATAAAATAAAAACTACAGCATAATCATTCTTGAAGATGTTATCAGATGAATTAACGAATCTAAAAAAAATAGTAGTATGTTATATGTTCGCAGACTGCCTACATACAATATAGCCTGATGATGCCGAAAGGCGAAACCCGGGTCGCTAACAGTGATCTCAC
>JAGVSQ010015678.1:0-10042 GCA_022683975.1 Rhyacophila evoluta
GGGTCGCTAACAGTGATCTCACATATGGAAGTTTACCACTTTTAAATAATTCAGATTAACATATAGATCAAAATGAAATAAATATATTTATTCGCAACCAGCAGGATTTTATTATGGTTTTTTTACAAGCCTTAGTTAATATACCCGTGAATCATATAACGAAAAATTTGGTGGATAATCGTGATTGTAGCATAATTGCCATCAGGGCCGCGACGTTTTAATATCCTGATAGTGCCCTGCACAGGCGGTTCAATATGATGGGCGCCTTTTTATCAGAAAAATGAAATAAATTCGCCGCTATTTTCTATTCGCATAATTTAAACAAGTTTCTTATAAAAAAAATAGGTAATTACATAACAAACTCAAAAAAGGGCTATAAATTTTTATACCATATTTGCTCCCAAAGTGGAGGATATGAATTCTACACAGAGTGAAGACGTCGTGACAGATTCTTTTTCAGGAAATTTTTTGTCAGACAATTGGTCAACCCAACCCTGCCTTTCATTTTCGGATTATTTAAATCCGACAGATGGCGAATCGAACGTGCATTCCTCGAATTGCTAGGTGCGCACGCTATCAACTACGCTACCCGCGAGACAAACATATAAATCACTGAATATGTATAAACAGATGATTCAAAAAGCACAAGGGCGACTTTTACCCACGGCGCAGCACTGATTAAAATCTGTTTTGATTTTGACAACGTACAAAACAAATGTGTATAATGTAACACATTTTTTACTAATTTATTTAAAACACCTATAATTTGACTAAAAGGTTACCAATTTCTAATATTCATACACATGTACAAAATAAAACGTTTTTGTTTTACAAGATTTCAATTTTCATAGAACCCAATAAAAAAAAAGTCTATTTCAAAACTTTTGACAAGTATTTATGTCGCACAAAAATGCATAGTTTTACAATGCATAATTGTTGCCTTCCGGGTTCGAAAAACCAATAAAAACTAATTGTCTCGTTCAAAATTACTGGCAATTTATGCAAAAAAAATTGCAACATACAATTTTGTATTCGCACAAAAGACCTCACCTTCTGTTTGGGCTTCTTACGTACTATTGCATTTTATGACTTGTTCATTGTATCAACAAACAATTGATTTCTATTCTATTGATCTATTGAACAAGCACTTTAGAGTAGCTGGCTATCATAAATTTGAGTGACATCTTTGTATTTGCAACAAGATGTCGATTGGACATTGAATACGAGGAGAAAGTGTTTTTCTGTTTTATGCAAATTTAGTTTTCTTCGAGTATTTGAACGAACAAGTTTACGCTAAGTGAGAATAATTACGATAACCTAAATTAAGTTACTTTGAAGTAAATTTAAAATTAAAGATATGAAGTGGAAATATTTTATGTTATATCAAGTGCGAAATGATATGATAAGTATGTTTCTGAAAGTTTAGTGGAAAGGCGAGATATTACATGTTATTGTAACTAAGTGAAAGAAGTAAGTAAGGTGGACATTTACTTAAATATATATATTTAAATATTCGCTTCGAAAGTGAAGCATATAGATCTATATGGTGTGAAAGTGTCCACTCCGAAAGTGGAGTATATTGATTTCTAAATGTGAAGACATTTATGTATTGATAGATTATTTTTCACGATAATTGGTTGTCAGATAATTGCCCAATTCGGTGGGTACCGAGTCCTGTATTTTCGAATTATTACAAATCCGATAGATGTGAGAATTTTACCCGCATTTCTCGGATCGCGAGGCGTCCACATTAATTTCTACGTTACTGGGGAGATACAATAAGTTAATATATGATTAGAAAGTAAGTAATATTCAATATTTAAATATATTAGATAAAATAATTAAGCTTCAAGTTTTTATCTTTAACTATGTTGTAATAATGTAGAATGATCCTTTTTGGGTTTTTAGCGAGGGATAGTTGTTCACCATTAATATATGTACATTATCATTAGAAGTCTTTTTGGTTCCGTAGGATTTCTTGTTTAATTTTAATTAAGAATTCCTTTCATTCACTAGAAGAACCTCTTCAAAAATAAGTAAACTGTACCGAGTGAAATAAATATGATTCTATTATATAAGATAATAATTTAATGTATTCATTGGTTGATTTAAAATAAATTAACAGTATCTCTACAACAAATGGCCAATTAATATATAATAGCGCAATGGCTTAATGTGAGAATTTCCTAAGTCAACTCTTATTGTATATGTTCTGTTTTGTGTAGGATTATGTACTTTACCAGTCCAATAAATCGTTTTGTGCAAAAAACAATACATGGATTATCAGTGTTTTGATATTTGGCTTCTGAAATAATAAATAAAAAATTGCATGTTTTAATGTTTAAAAAATAACATTAAACGTCATGTCATGGATATCCATATTTGTGATTCAACCATCAAATGCGCGTCAAATTCATGCAAAATATTCACTAATTTGTGTAGATTTGAAATTAATTACACCACGCCGCTCTGTACATAATAAAACGCAGTGGTAAACAACCGTTAATCATGATTATACAACTAAATAATAATATAACCCATATTTTATTTGAGATTCTTGTGCCAACTACCAAGTGTACGTGGGGCACTTACGGGCGACGTTTGCTACCATAAATTTTGAATCAACAAGTTGTAAGTGCCTACAGTCCGTGCTGGTTTGCAAAGGGGTCGTTCGCTATAAGGGTTTGTTCGTTATGGCTACGAGCAATACCATTACGATATGAAATGTGGTATTAGATTTATAAACAATACTCGATACATGGTTACGTTTTAATTATATTTAATATTAACCCTCAACAGCCATGATGTATAATTCTCGAATACACTTGACGTAACACCGACTCACATAACATCGTCACAGACTTTTAAAGGCTTTATATAATTTATTCATATCGACTGTGGAAAGAAAAAATAGCGTAATCCACATCGAACAAAGTTTACAGAAGGCAAAAAAAATGTTTATTGAATGATTTTGAACCAAAGTCAAAACATAATAAAAGCTCTGGGAGCAAACATGGTATAAATATGGTTCTTTATCGACCGAATTTGTTATAATTGTTCACTTGGAAAATGGAGCATACGGATTCATAAAATGTGAATCTTGGCATTATTCTTTTCACGGATCGGTTGTTAGTTAATCACTTAACCCAATGGGTATTTAGTACTAATATAAAATAAATTTAAATACTTATGAAGTTGGAGGATTTATTTAAGCAATAATATATTAAAATTTAATAAAGATAATTAATAATTTATATAAATTCATTATATCATATTTATATCGTGTGTTTAACTTTGTCGTATTTTGTTTTTATGCAACTTGTAGTGGAATCTAGAAAAAATTATATTGAAATTTGGGATGTTGAAAATGACCGTGTTGACCGACGAAAGCGGTCTTTTAAGTATTAATATAATAATGCGTAGAGAAATATTAAAACATTAAGACATTTTCGATGACATCATTATATTCTAATACAAAAGTATTCTAGCAAAAGTCTGTCTTTACTCGATGACGGATATTACAAAGAAACATAATGCTTAAATACGTACTTTCAATGTTACAAAATAATTAATAATATTTGGGAACACATTTTACTAAATGAAATTAACATAATAATAAAAAAAATCTTGTAAAGATCATTATGTATGATTATTTATAAATAAGAATTATTAAAAAAAAAACCTTCTTATTTTGAAAGTCAAAAAAATAATATTTATACCGTATCATAGATGGCATACGTGTAAAGGTTTGAATCTCGGCTAATCTAATTTATTTTTTATATTACTCATATGGAGGTCACAAACCGAATTATAATTCGCTGTCGACAAGCTAAAAATTAATATGAATTTCTTATTATCCCCATTGAGAATTTATGAAAGTTTTTTTTTCACTTTCATAGATAAGATAAATAATTACGTTCAGCACGATTTACATTTGCCTGTAAATCATTTTCCAATCATATAAACGTGACTTGTTTTATATCGGCTAGTTATAGAAATTCATAATATTTCACCTGAAATAATTGACTTTTTTTTTTTACAGTAAGCTGTCTGCCAACTATTATTGGCGTAGGTTTGGAACCGGTCAGTCAACTTCGACGAAATAATGTATCACGTTACATTATATTATACGTATATAACTAGATCAAAAACCACATAAAGCAATTATGTATTGTCTTGACCCTATTACGTTAAAATAAATTATAAACATTAATTTAGATTAAAATATAATATGATTATACATGATATATACTTTCTGACTTGTTAAGTTTTAATATATTATATTATAAAATAGATGATAATCGATCTATTAATTAGTTATATCGACTGATAGTGTAATTTTCATGTTTTTATAGCTACATTTGACTACATTTCAAGCCGAAAAATTGTTGATATTTTAGTAAAATAGTTATTTTTAACTGGCTTTGAAAATGTAGAAAAAAATATCTTAGGATTGTTTCAATGATATCACGACTTTCTCGAGATATTTATGTTTTTTCCACTGATAAAACGACATTATTAAAATCAAAATCTGTCATTTGTGAGGAAATTACATCTCGCCATTGTGTGCTTTCTTACCTTGCAATGCAGCCTGTGGATTTCGATAAGCAAAATCCAGCTTGAAAATTATGACCTGAACAGGGTTTTTAATTATTCAACCGTTTGATAGTCTATAAATTAAAAACGTTTTTTTAAAACACCTTATTATAGTTGAGTCTTCTGTAATATAAACCTGACTTTTGAGCCGCAATTTGTGTTATTATTTGGTATAGAAATACAATGTATAATATGTGTATAAATTATGGACAATAAATATTAAAAATGTGCTTTACTGGTACGCTTTCTGGCTTGTTCATATATACTACATAATTATTGTTAACCACATGAGTAGTTTTTTGTAATAATTCTGATATGCACAAATTACATAATGCATTGTTATTATGAGCGAATTAACTATAAATGAATTATGTTTTTTAATTTAAAAATTGCTTATAGATAATTATAATAATTATGAATGTGTTTTGTATGTTTAATATTGTAATCATAAACGAATTAGTACCAAGTCAACAAGCATTTTCGTGTTTTTTTTTCGTTTCGTTTTTGTGGAGTAGTCTTGCCTAATAATACCTAGTACTCGTTAAAGCAAAATAATATACGCGTTTTTTTATATTTGATTGAGCGAAACCACTATATTTGAAACATATTATACAATATAATATGAAACAATGACATTAATGATTACTTTTGATAAAAGAATATGTCGCACAAATCGCTTATTTTAGTTATGTATGTATATACACTTTTACCTTCATCCATCACGAGTGTGAGACATATTGATGTCCACAATGTAAAAACGTATAATGAAATATATTTTTTACGAGTGTTGGTAGTTAAATAACTGCACAACTCTTGATTGGAACCCGTGATATCC
Source organism: Rhyacophila evoluta (assembly GCA_022683975.1). NCBI lineage: Eukaryota > Metazoa > Arthropoda > Insecta > Trichoptera > Rhyacophilidae > Rhyacophila > Rhyacophila evoluta. The sequence goes on from JAGVSQ010015678.1 coordinate 5,432, forward strand.
GCTGACGGAACATGCTCATTTGATAACTTAGCCACCGAATCGGTAGCCTAGAGGGCGAATATTTTTGGTGACATTTTAAGTATTCTCCAATAACTTTAAATCCCATATCCAAGAGACTAAAAAAATGTACAATAATCAATATTTATACTAATAACTTCTGTTTTTTTTTCATTAGTACGTTTAATTTTGAGATAAACTTTTTAAATTTACACTTAGACTTGACACAACAACAGTTATCTCTCACTTAGGTAATTTATCCACCAAGCTATTGACATAGATAATGTATGGATTAAAAACTATGTTGTTATTCCATATTAATTTAAAAAAATAAAAAAAACTATTCTTTATGAAATTTAAGACGGTATAACTAATAAATAACAAACATCCATTGTACACGACGCGTGAAACACTGTTGTTTCTATAGTAAAACATTGAATTATAATTCCTGAAACTTTAAAGCTTTATGTAGAACTTAAATAATAAAGCTCGGTAAATACTTATTATGAAATGTGTAATTCTAAATAATTTCTTTGTTTTTATTATAACTTTGTAACTACGAATGATAAATTTATAAAATAAAAACAAAGCCTAATAGTAAAATACGTTGTATATAAAAGAATTAGTTTTTCGGCTTATTGTTTACTAGTAACATAACAACTAGATTTTTAAAATGACTTTGAGATCAAAGTGATGTTATTCTGGGTTGATTTATGAACACAACAAAAAATAATTAAAACCGCGTCATCGTCGACAGCATATTTGCATCAAACGAATATTTATAGCCGTTGGGTGTCTAGTATATAATATGTCATTATTTTATTCGTTGAATTTATAAAACACAAATATATAAAATAGATTCAATATCACGAGCATATTATGTACATCATAGAATTGGCTTAGGTAAACACGTTTTGCTAATCTTATCTTAACTTCGAACAGAAAAGCAATAAAAAAAGTTGATTGATTGTAAACATCTTTCTATTTCTATTATAAATAGAGTTTTAAAATTTTTGTATACGAATAATCATAACGTGTTTTTTACTTTAGTTTTTTGAAGTAAGAACAAAGTAAAATATGATTCATAAGTATAAACACAGTATGTTGTACGAATTTGCTGTCGCTTTTGCATGGAAACGACGTCTTACTGCGTTTTTGCTTATAAATGAAGACATATTATGCAAAATTTTCTCAAAATCGAACCTTTGTCAACAACTGCGTTTTTGCTTATAGTGGCAGTATATCAAACTGTTTTCGATAAAGTATTGTAAGTGTAAACTATATGACGATTACAATGTTTTGCTTCGTCGATTTTTCGACTTCGGCTGCTGCACTCCTTACAATCTTTTACCAGTCCATTCAGATATCTAATTTTAACTGATCGCCAAATTGCCGCTTACGATTTTTTGCCGAAATTGGCTCGATAAGTTTCTAATTATAAATGCTAATTTAGTTATTTTTTTATTAACATATATAACTATATTTTTATTGTTTATTTAGTATTTTTTAGAGTGTGCAAAAGCGATTTCATGAAAAACATTTGTCTAAGATATGAATCATAAGTTTTTTAATGTGTCCTATGTTTCTTTATTACATATACTATCGAAGATGGAATATAATATACTAAATGAGAATCCACACAAACAAGTAACGTTCAATTCTTTTAAAATACAATCGTTTGAATATTTCCACATAAGTGTTATTTACTATATAATTAAAAATTAGATTGTTATAAATTTATCAACAATATAAGTGTTATTTACTATCCAAAATATTTTAGAATATCACTCTAATATTATTAGTAATATTATTACAGTCGATATTTCGTAAATTATTTGAGAATCGTGAGATAAGACGCATAGTGTTTGGTATCTATTGAAAATCATTACAATTCATAAAATATTGGTTGTTAAAAGATTGCTAATTATAAGACATATAGGAATGTATCTGATTGATGACTCTCTACCGAAGAGTTATTCTTCTGAAAATCATAAGGTCCGTATTTCTAATGAAAATATGTTATGAGTAGGCACATATTGGAGTCTAAGACTTCAATAAACATTAATCTAATATAGGGTAAAACGTTTCATCTTCGCTCGATTGTGCAAATGCCATTGTTAATGTGGAAGAAATACGTAAGATGATTAATGATATTCCAGGGAAACCACTTTTTATGTGCATTTTTTTCACTGGCAGTTTTTATTAATGGCTTTCGAGACGTAGTATAGAATAAAAATTATTGTACAATTCAACCATTGACAACTTCAAAGAGTTAGATTATATTTTTCATAGTGATTTTTGAATTAATAACTCTAAATGTATTATAAATTAGACATAAATATTAAAATATAAATTGATAGTTTTATGAAAATATAATATAACATAAGTCAATGTGTCATTTTTTCTGTCAGTATTTATGTAAATTAGATATACATTTAAAAGTTAGATGTTTAATGTTATAAATTATAAGTAATATTATTAATTTTATACCTTGTTCATTCCCAAAGTCGAGCATAATGGATCTACACAGTGTGAAGATATCCAATCCGAAAGTGGAGTATTTGGATTTCCGCAGTGTGAAGATGTCTTGACAGATTATTTTTTACGAGAATCGTTTGCCAGATAATTGCTCAACTCAATAGGCATCCAGTTTTGCATTTTCAAATTGTGAAAATCCGACAAATGTGACAATCGAACTCTCATTCCTAGGATTGCTAGGTTCGCATGTTAACTTCTGGGTACCGGGGAGAAAAAACTAACATAAATCAATATTTCGAAATAATTTATAATCGTTTTCTATCAGTATTTGTGTAATTTAGATTATACATTTATAAGTAAGAAATGTTAAAAATTAGAATTTTTTTAGCGTAAAATCAATTCTTATCCATCGTGTTCAATCGATTGTTATAACTAATAAAAACATATTAAACATAAGTTTTTTTATTCATTACCAAAATTGTTATCAGCATATATTATTGTAGTTAGCTGACCAAGTATTATTTATCAAAATGAATTCCATGAAAGTTTGATATACTTTGAATTTTAATTCTATAAGCTTAATATACTATATCAATACATATGTCTGCTGTCCCACCATTCACGATTAACCGTGTTAAAACATTTAGCTCGACTAATGATTTTTGTAAATGGCTTCTTAGATTTATTTAAGTCATACAATCTTTAGAATCATATGCAAAATAGTGTGACAGTTAAAATAGCCGTTGAAAAAAAATGAAATATAGAAAATAAGCTTTAAGTTTTAAATAATAATTCACCTATTATATTAGTCATCTTATGGAGTACTTTACCTAGTTTGTATATATTATATCTGTATCGGTTTTTTCAAATATTCATTAATCAAAATATTTTAATAATCATTAATCACTGTGATGTAGTTATTTAACTGCACTCATCTCTTATTGGTTAGTCCATCCCTCTTCGGAGCTCTGCCTAGAATTCGCAAATAATACTTACTAATACCAACCCAGCCAGCGAGTCATCAGTGGTCATTAATCATTCGAGGCATCAGCAGACAAGTCACAAGTCACAAGAGAGACCGCCTCGACTTGACTTGTCTTATTCTACCCAAGTTTCCTACACAGCACAATCTAAGACGCCATTAGGCGCTGTGCTCTCTTTCTTATAGCTATCCATGCCGCCATACTTAAATTCGAATCTAACAGGCCCGAATTGGGCGATACATGTATAATATTTTTCATACCAATACAATTGTATTTTATCTAATTTATTCTGATAATATGCTGTAATATAACGACAATAACTTACTTATTGTACGAAAAGTTGCAATACGTACGATTTTGCGCACACGTACTTTATATACTATGTGAGGTGACCTATATGTTAAACTGCATTATTATCATAATATATTATATTCTTTGTAATTCTTATGAAAGATTCCCAATAGCGTAGAGGTTAGCGTGCGCTCCTAGCAATCCTGAGAATGCGAGTTCTCAGGATGGATGCCCATTGGGTTAAGTAATTGTCTGACAAACAATTCTCGTGAAAAATAATATGTTAAAACGCCTTCATATTTCGGAGATTCATAAATTACGCTGTCGGGATGGATCTTCACACTGTGTAGATCCATGATCCACGAACATTGTATGAAAACAAATCTAATGAAAGACGGTAAATTTATGGGAGGGAGGTCTTTTTCACAATCACTTAAAGAAAGCATAATATGTATCAAGTATAAAATCACTTTATCGGAACGTAAATTATTATATCAAATTAATATAAGTAAGCAAGTGTCTATAATTATTTGGTTACCGGAATTCGATACTTAGGGTTTTGATTATTTGGCTTCAATTGATTGATACCTCATCATTAAAATGAACACTAAGATATATGAATTGAATAACTGAATTCAAACGTCATTAAATAATACGTATTTATCAAATAACAAGGTTGAAAAATAAATTTCAGTGTACGAAAACGTTTGCTAATTCTGAGCTCTTTTAAAGTCATATTTGTCTCCCTCAAACATATTTCTAGAATAGTATCATACCGTCATAATTCAAGAAAATTAAGGAACGCTCGAAATCTAATATATAAAAGTCAAAATATGTATGTTCGTTCGTTCGTTTGTCCACA
>JAGVSQ010015680.1:0-10040 GCA_022683975.1 Rhyacophila evoluta
AAAAAAGAATAAAGAAAGAATTAAAAATATATATATACAGAAGGAAGAAGAGAGTGTCTACTAAGTAAGTAAGACAGACCCTTTTCTGATAATGTTTATAATAGCATACATCTAAGCTCTCTCTCTCATCTAGGTGGAAGATATCAATATCCAAGGCAATCTCGTTAAACATCAGCATTGCTTTCTTAATTGACTAGGAATTACAGACGAATTATTTGATAAGTTATGCACGTTTTTGTGATTTATAATACAAATACCTTCTTAATTTGGGATATATTATATTAAATTTCGAATAAATGCGGTATCTTCTAGTCTAATATGCACATTTTTATATGAAAACCTTCAATTTCGTATTTAGTATTTAACATAAACAAATTAAATACACAATCGTATATTTTTTAACAAGTAAACCCTGATAATAGAATACTATACTAAATTACTTCAACTCAATTGATGTAAAAACTAATATAAAGTGAGTTTTCTTTCGCTGGTTTTAGAAAAAAGCTTATTTTTCGAGAGTCATTTTTAATAGTTTCTTAACAGTCACTGAGTTGTAAACATCTTAAAATATACGATCGACCATTTTATTTTCACAATTCTATTTCAATTAACACACTAAAATAAAATTGAGATAGCGTCGATTATTCGCACATTCCCTGTATTAATTATATATATATATTATTAATACTACATTTATTTTATTAAATACATAGTATCATCGCCAATATTTCAGGCGTAGTTCGATTCGATGTTTTAAGTAACTGTGTAAATTATAGTTTTATTGTTTGCAATCCCTTCATCATTGGCACATTTTTGTATTAACGCATGATTTGTGAACAAAAAAGTGTCTAAATTGCAGGGAAAAAATATACTTTACAAATTACAAAATTAAATGAATTTAGTGTTCCTGTAATATTGGCGATGATATGTGATTAATTATTCAGCTATTTAGGGAAGTGATAGATAGATTGGGTAAATATTATATATAAATGACTAATGGAAGACAAATTAAATACCAAATTAAAGATGGCGATGTAACTTTAAAAATTCATGACAGTAAATTTAATTAAAATGTAATTAGAATGCGTCACATGTAAACAAAACAATAAATAATTGACACACGAATTAAACATAAGGTCAACGCGACCTCAAAAACAAGCGTGTCTTTTAAAAAGATCTTTCCGTTTCAAAATGAACAATAATGGGCTGGACCTTGGTGTCTTATTGATATTCAATAGCCTTGTGTGATCTTTAAATGATATTAAAATCGAATAGTCGAGATTTTTTACAATGAATTATTTATTAATATCTTTATTCCGAAAAGAATAAATGATAATATCATTTTTAATCGTTACATATATTTGCAATTAATTTGCATTTTCTATTTGTTTATTTATATCAATCCTTCATTTGTTAATACAATATTTTGTTAGGTCAATAATTATAACATTTAAATGATTCGCTATATCGTAGTTAGTATTTCAGAACCACTTAACTCGATTTGTTGGTTTACGCCGCTTTGTAAAGTATACTTTTATTTCATATCGTTGGTATATATTCTATTAATACATATGTTTATAGAACTTGTACAAATTATGTATTAATGCAAAAATGTCCTAACAGTAAAATAGATGCACGAAATAGAGCTATGTTTTACAGAGTGACTTAAATGAAAGTTATGTGTTACTATAATATTGGCGAAGAAAATATTTTAAACAGTATAAAAATATCTTTATATGTAAAATTAATATGTTAAATTGTTCTTGTAGAGTGCCTTATTAACCGGAATCTAGTTCGAATCAATAATATTCAGCTAAATCTATGGTATAATTATATATAACTTAAGTTGTCATAGAAATCGCTCGAAGAAAAAATCTGGAACGGAATACATTATGGCGTCTAAAAAACACTCAAAAGTTATTTCCTGCATTCTATTAAAATGTAAAAATCTAACTTAAGAGGTCCCAAATAAGATGCAACGTTGAAATATTATAAACAAGTCGTATGCTGATGAAAGCTGAAAGATGAGAAAAATGAAGCGATTAGGTGTCCGATAAGGTTACTTGATGTAATTAAGTTTGCGATAAGAAGAAGTGGGTGTATAATGTGTAAAAGTATAGTTTATGCTCTCATTGTGTCTTATGTAATATTATAAACTAATGCATAATCAAACGTTAGTAATTATAAATTGATTAATATGATTTCACTTAAAGCAGTTTCACACTGAGCTTTTAGCTAAGAGCTTAAGCTTTAGACGATTAAAGATTAAATATTGTAATTATGGGTATATCGATTAGAACTTAAATAGGAGCAGTGTACAATTTTGTATATTAAAAGAGTTTTAAATATTGTCTTATAAAATGACGGTGACTAATTATATATGCCTTATAATTGTTTTATTGAACTAATAGAATATTTCCTGAATAACTTTATAAAGTTACATAACTCATTTAACACAGCCAATGCACTTTTAATAAATGTATATAACGGTCAGTAGTGCATAAACTGGTATTGGAGAGACACTCTTAATTGACTGGTTTAAAATAATATAGACAGCATATAATTCTGAAAGTTGTCGTAACATAATGTGATTGATTAAAAAACAGTTATATTATTATATATATTTTCTTTTCAGCTGAGCATTGCACAATCTTTAATAATAACAGATTTCTACTAAATTGATTGCGTTATGTTAAACATATGTATACGAAATTGTGGGGCGCATTCTTGGGTGCATATTGTTGTGAAATGCAAAGGAAATATCGTATATATATTTTAATATTCTTTTTATTTAATATAACAAAATCAAATACGTTGGCATCTAAAGGATGAATGGAAGAATGGAGTTAAGCAAAATATAACTTTATATTTGGTTTAATTACATTTAACTCCACCAAAAAGTACGCGTAACATCTTAGTGTATTGTGCATTTCATACTTAAATCCTGATCGTCGTGTTAATTATCGACACAATATTCAATTGTAGTAACCTTAATTAGATATACTATATTTATTAATATTCAAAGCGTGATATTGTGCTCTCATGTGTATGCCTGAGTGTATTGTAGGCATCAAATGCGAGTGTTGAAATTGGGTAAAAATTTATAGTCAGCCTGAAATTTGACTATCATAATGTAATTAAATCAAATTATATACAATTCAAACCCCATTTTACGTTACTCGTGAGACCAACTTTTTATTTTTGTTATCCTGAATATAGGAAAAATATTATTACATGTTGTATGAACAGCAAAAATATGCGATATACTGGAAATTTCTTTACTTTACTATTCGTTATAAAAAGATTTCACATGTAAATTACTGTTTATCTAAGTAAATTTCACAAATCATCAAAGTTATAATACATATTGAAAGTAAACTGTCGGACTAACTCCATAAGACGAAATAATTCGTGCGATGTTCTATATTAGTAAGACATGCCGATTACTTACTCCTTATTAAAATGCGACCGAGATTGTGAACACATCTTCCACCAAATAAAATAAATGTTTTAATTAGGCGGTAAGTAGATATGATTAACGATATGCTTTTAAAAATACCTGCACATAATAAAGTAGAAATTTAAAAGCTTCAATGTGGAATACTAGACGTACAGACTTTAAAATTATATACATATTATATTATTTATAAAAATACTGTGTATCTAACGTTTAAATACTATTGCAATAGGTGCCAATTAATTTTCTCACTTGGTGAATTACTATTGCGTTATTTACTTTAATTGTTTTGCTAAACATAACACCGCGAGTTCGTAGACTCATGCAAATTGAAAACGTCGATATATTAATTTTTATTTCTCGATCTGCACATGATTACTTAACGGGCTTATTAGCTAAAGGTCATAAAATTATGTAGAGGTCTTTTATATTATAAAAATCAATGTACGCAATTTGTTATATGCGCTTACGATATGATATTAATTTATTATATTGTCATCGCGAAGGACGAACACAGTCATATGCAGAATATTCGCTAATCGAATATATTTTTTACATTATGTATTGAAATATATATCAATATTGTTTTTGTATGTTTAAAACATGTTTAAGTCATGTCTCAAAGTGGAGAATACTGACCTTTACGGTGTGAAGATATCTACTCCAGAATTTGAATATATGAATCTCCACACTGTGAAGGCTTATCTTATTTTTAAGGATTTAAAAAGTGTTTTTGTTTTCACATTTGTAAAAATATTACTATAATTGATAGTTTACGATGTAGACTTATTGAGAGTTTAATTCATTTAATATTTTCGTTCAAAAAAACTATTCCATTTTAATCGCATTGTTTTAATAACAGCACAAAATGCGTCCGAAAATTAAAATGACATAACAGAGTTAAAATAAAAATTGCCTTATGTCCGCTCTGACAGTGGAGCATTTAGATCTACACAGCTTAAAGATGAAAACTGTAAAAATAATTTAGATGGATCTCCGCATTGTCAATATGTATTTTCGAGAATTTTTTAAACGAAAATGACCAATTACTCAACACAATGGTCATTCAGTCCAACATTTTTGGATTTAAAAAATCCAGTAACTGTAACAATCGAGCCTGCAATCTCTGGATTCGAAGAGCACACGTTAACCTCTCGGCCAACGGAAAGAATGTTTAGCCATAACATATCATTTAACTTTAAAGAATAGAATTTAAAGATTACAAAAAAGTTGTGAACATAGCTTTGAATCTGCATACAGTATATTTAGTACAGTTCATTTATATATTCATTTTCCAGTCATCTTGATTATCTTTAACATATTACTTATCTAATTTTAAGTGTCTATAAAACATTTAAATCCAATTTTGTCTATCTGTTGGATCTTTTAACAAACCATAAAATGAGTTAACATGGAAATAATAATATGGAACCTGCTATGTTATCCAAATGAAACCATTACAAATGACGAACATTAAGCCGGTCTACCAACAAGACAAGACGGAAATTCATGAAAGTCCCTGTCATTTCAACATTTCCATATATATTTATGTGATCCATATCAATAGATCATATCTATGATGGGCGGACGTATAAATCGAAAATTGCGATTTTTTAGGACAGCAAAAGCAAAATTAAAATGCTCGTTTTTTCACCAATAATCATTACACTCTCATTGGTTAAATTTTAGTAATTAGAGTATCTGCAACATCTACTGTTGGTAGGTAGGTACCCCTAAAGTGTTTTTCGTACTTATTATTAAATTACCAAAAATGGAGTTATACACATACGTTCACCCATCATATATATAATAATTATCTTATTTTCAATTCTTCTTTTTCCATGCTTAGGTGAGCGTATGAGCATCACATTACGCCTCCAATACTCTTTGTCGATAGCCAATATTTTCAAATTCTCCCAGAACATGTCAGTATTCCGTATCTCTTCGTGAAATTATCCTGTAAATTGGTTTCTCTTAGCCTTTTAAGTCCTAGTCTAATTTACGGTACTAGTTTTAGTTTTAGAACTCAGGACAATATGAACAAAATAACAAGTAACAATATGTTTTAATAGTATTGTCTGAACCATTGGTAACAGTATTAGATGTTATCAATGTGATGATTGGCTTTGGATAAGATTTAAGAGTTTATCAAGTTGTGGTACTATATTATCTCAATAATATTTTTATCTTGAGAATATTTTGGGACCCATTTTATATACAAAGCGGCCCAATTATCGGTCAAGATCCATATGTTAAGAAACACTGCTGTAGATAGTGTTTAGTGGTCTTTCGACTCTGATATCGAGTAGATTTGAAGAATAGGCATACTAGGTTAAGGCTTTCTTAAGGTTTGCAGCTTTCAATTTTATAATGATGAGCTGTCTCTTATGTTTTCTTAACTCATCATTTTGAATAAAGAATCAGTTGTATGAATATATTTGAAAGCTCATTATAAGAGTCCTTTCAAATCAAAGTTTATTTATTTAGCCAAACAAATTACGTAATTAGTTTTAATATTTGTATGTTAGAATCAATTCGTTAGTCGGAGTCTACACATAATATATTATAATACATATAGAGGTGTATATGGTTTAAATTAAATTTATATCTCGTATAAGTCTGTCTGTTGGTTGAGCGGTGGAGGTAATTAAAATAAGGCAAATACATACTAATTTGTATTGGCCGTCATATTGTAAACGACTCTTCGTTTAAAGTGGCCAATAAAACAAAATCAGTAAACTCTTTTCATGCCAGTCTCTTTTAAACGCTATTTAAATATAGTTAAATATTAATTGAGTTAACAGTTGGACCCAAATGTATTTACTTTGTTAACTGTATGTATTATGAATTATGAGAATACTATCAATGCGGGTGGATGGTAAATATTGATTTCAAACACGTTGGGGATTTTTGTACTAAAGTGAACGAATTTTAATTACTTTTGAATATGTAATACATTTCTATCAACGTATTAAAATACGAATTAAATTTACTTCAATTTAATAATGTATGTAGCCATATTTTATAAATATACAATTGGCAAAAGATAGACGTAATAAATTAGAAAAAATATGCAACATATATTAATTCCAAACATTTTCCAAAAAAAATAAATCGATTAGGCATTAAAAACATAAGCTACGTAACGATATCTCAAGTTGTTTAATGTGGTATTCGATGACGAACATATCCCAGTGCCGAGAGAATATCGCGCGCGTTTTTGAACTGTAAGTTGCAGGTTTGAATCTATATATATATTTATCATGTTCGGTCCCAAAGTGGGGCATATGGACCCACATAGTGTGAAGAAATCCACTCCGAAAGTGGAGTATATGGATCTCCGCAATGTAAAGACGTCTTGACAGATTATTTTTCACGAGAATTGTATGTCAGACAATTACTCAACCCAATGGGCATGCAGTCTTGCATTTTCAGATTTTTCAAACCCGAGAGATGGGGAATCGAACCCGCATTACCTGGATTGCTAGGCGCGCACGCTACCAACTAAGGTAACCGGGGAGACATACCTAAGCTGTAGAATTTTTAAAAAATGCAAAGATGCAGGACTGGATGCCCCAATATATTGAGAAATTCACTGACATTATTGTTTGAATAAGGTGATCTTCACACTGTTGAGATGTACATGCTTTACTTTCTGGGCGGAAATTGTAAAAAAGTCAATTATAAAATGGATATAATCTTAAAGTAGAAATCTGTAGAAAATGAGAAAATAGTGATGAATAAAATAATTAATACTTCACTTTGACTTAGATAAAGATGTATTAGATACTTTGTAGATTAGCATTATATTATATAAAGTATATACTTAGATATTAGAAAAGGCATCGTCTGAAAAGAGTGAGTTCTGTACATACTTTTTGGAAGGTTTATTTTGAATATGATGAATGCGTTGGTGTTTATCTACTCGCTTTATAATGAACAAGTAAATACTTTTTGAAAGGGGGCTAAGCATTGGATAGACGGGCGAACAAGCGCGTCAAATATGTCTGTGTGAAATTTGAAAACAATAAACCCCGATGAATCGATTTCTAATCAGATAACAACACTTGTCACAAGCCAGCGGAACAGAGACGTTCAAAATTTTTATGGCACGGAACCGGTTTTAAAGATTTTTTTCACGCTTGAATTTCGTTTTATTAGATTTCTGTCGGATCGAACTAACTGCTGAGGTAACGAAATGGCGAGTACGACAACGATAATTTAGTATGCTATTATTCATTCGTAACGTATAAATAAAACAAAAAAAAATATATATAACCCGGGGCTAAATGCGTTCAATGTTTCACACATAGGAAGACGACAGATATTTTGTATCATGTGACGTATATCAGCAGAAATTCTATTTAACACTTTGAATGGCAAACTACAATATATCTTTGCTCGAAATAACAGCGAGAAATGCTAATAACATTAGTTTTGTTATTTAGCGTAATTACAATGTCACGCACAATTAATAATATGCATTATTCATTGGCAGCACTTCTTTTCAGTATATTATATTCATATAAAAACATTATATCGGCCAAATTGTTAATATAATTAAATATATGTGTGAACTATAATGGTACAGGATGTTTTAATAATAGTCAAAAGCTATTTCGTGTATAGTACCATATTAATATATTGCAAGCATTTGTAATATTATTTCTCCTTGGTAAACTCAGTTGTCATGTATTAAATTACAAGGAAATTCTGCAATGTATGCTCATAATTATGCTCGCTGCCAGCGTGTAGTATATCAATTAATATTTGAACTATCTAAAACTAATTTTAATAACCTATTAATATTATTTTAATAAATTACTCATTAGTGAAATTAATAATAGGAGAACAAAAATATCCCTAATATGATGGAATTAACTAGCAAAAAAAAAAGCAAGCCTGAAGATGCCGAAAGGCGAAACCCGGGTCGCTAACAGTGATCTTACATATGGAAGTTTACCAGTTTTAAATAATTTAGAATTTATAGTGTATTAACTCAAATGCCATTTGTAGAATGCATTTTTTGCCAAAATTACTTTTTTTGTGAGACCCACTAATTTTTAGAAAGCCTATCGTTTGCAAAAATCAGTTTGACGATAGCTATCGTATTAACGGAGAAAAAAACAGAAGAGTGTAACTTAAGAAACGGATTTTATATCACAAAAAATATCTCAAAACTATAAAAATGCAGTTAATGATATTTAACTTTAAAGGGGCGATATGCTCATAATTAAGCTTGCTGCCAGCGTATAGTATGTCAAGTCAAATACCATTAGCAGAATGTCGATTAAGTAATATAAATCAACTAAAATATAGAAATATTCAAATCGGTATGGTATATACTGTCAAATAAAAATGAAGTTCAACTAGAAAGATGTTTATACTAATGAGAAGCGTTGATTGATAATATTTGAATTTTAAATTAATAACAAAATATTTAAATCGATGTGTATTTTTTATTCTAGCTTTTTATGTGTAAATATGCATTCAATTTATTATAAAAACAAGTGACTATGTGTAAAATTGCCAAAGGAAATCAATTTAGGATTACTTTAAAAATCAAATCTAGTGAGCAATGGTCACTTCTTGATAAGCTCAAACCAAGATGGATATCCAGTGGAAAAGGGTGATAACAACTGGGTAATTATGCGGCTACAAATGGTAAATTTTATTCCTTCGAATGCAAAAATTGTTTTATTGGGGTTTTATTTCGTGTTTGAAGAAATTGAAGGTCTAGTAAACATCTGAGTGACAACCCGGCTGCCGATATATTTTGTTCGTCGAGACGGAGATCGGTGCGTTTACCGCATCAATTATTTTTCGAATAAATAATATGTTAGTACGCGTAGAGAGTTTGAGTGTCGCTGGACAAATGACATTTATAAAATCTTTTGCACGTGACTTGCATAAAAGAACATTTCGTATATGACAAATAGTATTGCATATAATTTTTGTACATGTCTAAATAAACATCTGCAGGCTTCGAATACCTAAAAAGGACTATCTGATCGAGACGAAATTTGAATGGTTATTTCCTATTCAGAATGCATATTCTGTCTAACTATAATACTGTCTAGGAACACATCACTGGAAATCGTCATAATACTCCTTATCGTTTCATCTAGACTCTAGAGATAATGACCGCTTAAAATATTTAGTTATACACGTAACTTCACAAAATAGTCGTTGATGCTTCATTATCAATAAAACTCACATATTCTTGCGTAATAAAATAATTTTATTGTTGATATTTATATTTATTCGTTGTTTGTTTAAATATATATTATGAAAAAAACACATAAAAATGTGATGCAATATATTATTTACAATCAATTTCAACAGTGTATTTTTTGATTGTCACTTGGGCAAATATTATTTAAATATTTAACATTTAATTTATATAAAAAATATACGGAAATATAAAGAAAATTAGTGATAATTAATTAACAATGAATGCATTGGTTAAGAAATACATTATTGATAATATTTTACAGAAGTTAAATAAGTTATTTAATGAATGTGTAATTAAATTCTAAATTATTTAAAACTGGTGAACTTCCATATGTGAGATCACTGTTAG
>JAGVSQ010015681.1:0-10040 GCA_022683975.1 Rhyacophila evoluta
AACATACGGTTTCTGAAACGCACAAATTTGTGCGCCCCGTAAGCCATGTGTTAAGGTGATTTTATAATTTGAGTGTTATCAATAAAAAAATAAATAATTACAAAAATATCTGAAATTCCTACATTTAAATATAGAAAGACTAGACTGTCGCTCAGTAATAGATCTTAAAACAAATGATGTGAGAGTATCAGATATCTTAAGAGGAAGACATTTAGGAGAAAATACGAAGATGAAGGATCTCAAGAGAAAATATGTGCATGTGAAAATATTATGTCACTGTCAAAGTGGAATCATAAACTCTGAATCAGTTCGGTGAATCAACACAGTTGAACGACTTTGATATACAAGGGAATAAAGAAAAGATAAAGAAAACCCATACATCAGTAAAAAAATAAGAGAGTAAGAGGGCTAAAATGAAATAGCTGGAATTGTATAGAATTAGACATGATGTTTTTAGGGCTAAGTAACTTAAGGAAAGCTGCAAGGGACATACAGTAGAATGATTATGATGTAGGATGAATGATATATCGGAAGTTATTGACAGTGAGAATATTGAAAACACTACAAGCACCCTCATAAGTATTTAATTATCTTTAAATACTGCATATGGGTTTACAAAACTCATTACGAATATTGATCTAAATTAAAGTGTACAAATTTCAGGTATTTTCATGTTGGAGCAAGGTAAGTAATAAATATGACAATGACCAAAGGAAATATGTTACATATCCAGTTCTTAAATAAACAGATGAACCTGCACTTTATGCAGGTACCAGAATAACAAGCACGTGGAGTCGGACTATTTCAACACTGACACATGTTCTATAGACAATTAATTTGAAGATCAAAACTTCATTATTGCTAAAATCGTAATTTGGCAGTATCGCATGCCGTCAAATGATAAGCATCACTCACTCACTAGATAAACCAAAATACAATTAATCATTAGATATTTTCAGAATATATTTTTCAAAATGCATTATCAAATATGGGCCACTAAAAACACAACTGCCGCTCACAACCGTATCTCCTTACACATCTCAACAATTTCAACAATAATTATAATACGGGAACATTTCTCACGGGCATGCGATATAATTGTCTAATCACAATGATAAATATAACTAAATCAGTGTCCATATGCATCACAGTAATAAATTGTGACGTTGATAAATTACTGAAGAGGGGTGTTTGCTTTGAGCTGTGCCAGTTTAGACTTGAGCTGGCTGAATGTGGGCCGTGTGTCTGGATTCAGATCCCAGGCCTGTCTCATGAGGTCGTACACTTCCGGTGGACAGCTCTCAGGGGCCTCCATTTTGTAGCCTTTTTCAACATGTTTGACAACATCGGCCAGGGGCTATTAAAAAAATAAATATTTCAATAATTGGCACTGCACATTACACTAATAATAATATTAACAGCCAATGAATCAATGAAGTTAATTTTCATGAAACAGATAAATGTGAATTTTACACACATTATTCTGTTAAGGTTAACTTTCAATTGGTACAACAAATCGCAGTTGACAAAATTCTAATATAATAAAAATAAAACAAAAAGCTTTGAATAGTATTCAAAAAGTATTGAAAGGTAAAAAAAAAAATTCTAAGCTTCTCAAAAGACTGGCTAAGAAGAGTTTCTTTAAATCAGCTGTTGCCAGTAAATTTCAATTATGGAACTTATGGAAGAAGGATGCTGCCAAAGATTTTGGTAGCATTCTAAGTGCTTTAGTTTTTTTTCATTTTTATTTTATTTTGTAATTTTTAGTGTTGTATCATTATAACCTACATTTCAAGTTGTACGTAATTGTAGAAAAATTACTTTTGGATCAAAAAAAAGTTTTAAAAAAATGCTGAGTGTGCCATGGTGCATTTCTCCATAGTAAGAAAAACATGAGAAATGCCGCCAATATGGCATTCTTGCTTATGGTGTGCCGCAAAATTTTGAAAAAAATGGCAAGTGTGCCATGAAAGGTAAAAAATTACGGAGCACTGGGTTATATAATGGATAATTTGTAATTTAAAAAAAATGCTGGAGCATCTTACAGCGACCAAGATCTTCTAGCATGAAAGCTCAGTTATAAAAGATCAATCAGACTTGGGTATGCACTTCAGTGCACGCTGTCTTGAAAAGTTTTGCTCAATTTCATTATGCTCTTGTTCAGGTTCATAGAACATAGATAGATATGCATGGCACCACACGTAAAAATACTTCACCAAATTTTTATCTTTGAAAAAATTTTGTTGAAAAATATGTTAGGATAGTACTTACAATTCTAGGGTATGGCACTCTTCCGAATGAATAGATTTCCCATAGCAAAATGCCAAAACTCCACATGTCTGATTTGTTTGAGAATTTCTAGAAATAAAATGAAAACAACATGAAAATTTTAAATAATGTAGATAAAATCTCTCCTTCTTGGTCTATGAAAGTAGATCATGAGTCGGGAATTGATTGTATGTGATTATGGTACCAAGAGTGCGAGTTGAAATCCTGCAGCTGCTCAAAGATTTAGATTATCCGTGGTAATAATGCTGAGAAGGAGGGGACCAGATAATCCAAGCCATATATGACATATAGTTCTATGTGGCTTGTTGTGGTCTGGACCCAATCTAAATTGCTCAACTTTCTTCTAAATTCCTTCCAAGTTTTAGGTTTTCTCATTAGGTCTCGCACTATGTAAAAATTTTACTTCATTTCAAAGTTTCTTATCCGTTACATTTGTCGCATGTATTATATTTAGATACTTAGAGGAAAATATTTTAGTTAAATAAATAGTTATTTTTGAATCGTAAAAATTTCCCATTTTTCAATTATTCACAATAATTGTAATTTCAATGTTAAGCATGGATAATCCGTAAACCGAATAAGCCGCACCGGAATAATCGAGAGTACACTTTATATATGTATATATATAGTATATATTATATACATTTGTATAGTGAAGTATTAGAAGAAAAGTACCAAGGCAGGCCAGGATAACTACTCACGAGCTTTTTTGGTTTAAAATCTACAACAAAGGTTACAACAAATTACAGTGTGGAGAAAATTACATTTTAAAAATAAAATAAATATTTCAATACATTATGTTTGAGAGCCTCAGGCGCAGTCCATTTGATGGGTAATTTAGCAGCAGCATCAGGGCCTCCCTCTTCTCTAGCTAGACCGAAATCGGCTACCTTCGCACGTCTAGTGTCCGAGACGAGAACATTTCTTGCCGCCAGATCTCGGTGGACAACGCGCCTTGCTTCTAAGTACTCCATTCCTGAACACGTATCACTGCAAACAGGAATACAGGCGATTTTATTTAGGTGAATATTTCACAATAATCCGATCTTTGTATACATAACATTGTGCCGGAACCAGAATATTTGTAATGTTTTTACGATTGCGGTTGGTAGTTTGGACAATAGAAACAAGCTGGAATATCACAGACACCTCTAACATAAAATGCTGATTAAAGAATTAGAAAAATGACCTCCTGGTTGACTGCCAGAATGGTTCTGATTAGAATCTATTTATCTGGGTGTGTATCGATTACACGCGGCTGCCGTGCAAGGCATGTTCAACCAAGGTGAACCAGTTTATTTACCTGCCAGCCAATTTTAGCAGCTGCCGCTTACGTTATGATGCATCACATTATTCATAAGGAACCACTTTTCATTATCCATTTTGTCACTTTGGTTTGTCAACTGACTCACCTTTGTCGCGCATCCAAAAACCGACAGTGGTCGGATGGATTGCTTCGCGGTAAGTTCAAGCGCGGCAATATTCGATTTAGCTAATGTGACAACTCAGGATCCATTAAGCGCAGTTGGCATGCAAGCCAATGTTCGATGGTTTACTGCACATAATCGATACACAGCTCAAGCGATTTTTGAATAGATTAAAATTATTAGCTAGAATATCAAATAAAAATATAAAAAGGGATTATGACATCCGATATTATTAAAGAGTAAAACTTACAATGCAAACATGATCTGGTCTCTCTTGGTGACATGCAGACGTCCTCTACTTCTTAAATAGTCGACGAGACTTCCTTTGCTCATATACTCCGTAACCAGGCAGATGTGCTGTTTATTAAATACCAGACCTAACAGTTTTACTAAGTTTTCATGCTTCAATGACCTAGAAATAAGAAATTAAAAGAATTATGCATTGTTAACAATATCAATTGACGATGAATTTGAATTCTAAACACAAAACTATTTGAAATTTGTACACTACCATTATGTAAGTGCACTTGAGATAAAATAATTAATCAACTCACGTCATTAAACTGGCTTCTGCTAAGAATTTACTAGCCGCCTCCGAATCCTTTAACATCTTGACCGCTACTCGTTGCCCATTCAGGATACCAAGCATAACATCTCCAAATTCGCCTTTCCCTATATTCTCTCGGATCTCCAAATCTCGTTCAGATATCATCCAACCTGAGGAAACAAACATATAATTAGTGACCACAAATTTTAATTTTGTTACTTTCTTAAATTTCTCTTTATAGTGTTTTACAATAATTACAATAGATTGATACTCCAATTAAGAAAAAAATATATAAAACCATTAGAAATTTTAAAATAATGACATAGAGATTTTGTCATCAGCTTCCTAGTGTTGGTGTAGTGCAAGGGGTCAGCTTTTCTAAGGGAAAAAACTGTTCCGATTACCTTTATTTCCGTATTCTTGTGAAGCTCCACTTTACTTCATCTAGGCTGGTCTACTAGTCCCTTATTCAAAGATGATAAGTTTCTTCAAAGAAACAATTGATACTATTTCTAGAATCAATATGTCCACCCTATTGAAGATGATGAATCGTAATATATTTGGCATATATTGGCACATATATATATCAAATATTTATAATATAGTCTCAGAAATCGACAAATATTTTTTCACTAGATATAATATATATTATAAAAGTTTTGCAAAGGAGAATTATTTTGGATTTACATAATGTATTTGAAGTAATCATCTATAAAATCCTCTACTTGCAACTGACTCATATTAGCCTGTCTGCATATAATGTTGTTCTGTTAACTGCCATAAGTTTTTTTTCCAGCATACTGACCTTCATCCCCACTCTATTAACGACTTGCAATAGTGCTGTACTATATCCAAAGGTCCTGACCAGTAATATTGTCATTACCTACTTGGTCCAATGGCTGAATGGATTTTCACATGATAACTATGATATTCATTTTTAGTCGTATAATTTTAAGGAAAAATATTTTTTGTCGTTTATTTATATGGAAAAATTTCCACAATGAGAAACACAAATTAATAACATCCATTGCTTATATTTTTTCAGGACAGATACATTTCAAATCTGGAAAATTTGCCGATTCGACAAAATATACAGTTGAATTTATTGTTGAAACTACAGGAATTTGCTTCTGTGCTATTTCTTGAGGTTGAAACCAACCAGATTCTTTCAAATTGCGCTCTTTCTCAGTATCTATGATAGTTTTGACATACATATCCGTACTGCTAGATATTGAATCGTTTATATTAGTATCCTTTGTTTCTGAAGATTTTTGTGTATTTTTTCTTGAACCAGCGCATGGTACAATACATGAATTCCATCGCGGTTTTTCTCCACCAACCACGGTTGATTTCTCTTTTACCATTTTCTTCTTTTTTGTGCTGTTTGGTTGAATGTGTATTTTCGTCTGCTTTTCTTTTTTAGGTTGATCCACTGGTTTTGGCTCATCTTTAATTTTCGTTTGATTCACCACTGCTGACTGGACCACTATCTTTGGTGATGTTTCTTTAATATTTTGAATAGATTGTGCTTTTTTTCTTGAACCAGTGCACGGCCCGATGCATTGTGACTTTTTCTTATTAGCCACGCTTGCTTCCTCTTTTACTATCACTGTCTTTTTTATTTCTTTTGTCTGACTTTTGGCTTGATCTATCTTATGTTCATTTTTAATTTCCACTTTATTTGATATAACAGGCTGGGTAATTTCTACATTGGGTAAAACTTCACTACTAATTGTTTCTTGAACTGGTAACACTTTTTTCCTTGAGCCGGTGCATGGTACTACGCATGATTGTCTTCGTGGTTTATCTCCACTAGCAACGTTTGATGTCTTCGTTGATTCTTTTACATGTGCTTCATCATTAATTTTTGTTTGATCATTTATTGTTGGTTGGCTTACAGATTTCGACGAGATCTCTTTTTTCTCTTGATGTGGTAACATGCTTTTTCTTGAACCGGTACATGGTACCCATGACTGACATTGTGATTTTTTTTTTCTCTTCATGCTTGATACCTTTTTTACTATCTCTGTGTTTTCAGTGTCTTCTTTTTGTTTCAGTTGCTTCTTTATTTTTGGATGATCATGGATGTTTTGTTCAACATTAATTTTTGTAAGACTAGCTATTTTAGGTGAGGCCACTACTTTTGGAGTAACTTCATTATCTGTCTCTTGAACTTCTACAGATTTTTTTTGAATTTTTATATTCAGACCGGACGGAGAGGAGAATATTTTAATTTTTTTTAATAAACTCTTCATATGAACTGGGATTTTGCTGGACTTCCCACCCATTACCACAAAGCTGTTCAGGTCAGATGTCACATTTGACTGAAGAGACATTACTTGCGACAGTTTTTTTAAATAAACTTCACCATCAATTAGAGGCTTGATGGAATGTGGTTTTGATCTTCTATTATTATGTGATTTTTGTGAGTCATCATATGTGACAGCCAATATTTTTGTTATTCCTTGGGGATAACTTGATGTATATGTCTGAGATTTCTTCATGATTAATTTCAATACATTTATAGCTATAGTGAATTAAATTTTTATCATACTAAGATTTTTGTCTTGTGTTTTCTCCTTTGTAAATTTTTAAATTTAGAACACCACAAAGTGTTTTCCAACAATAAAGATTGGGGTTTTCTTTAAAAAAAAAACAATTTACTTATCTAGCAACATAATTGAATTCATTATATTGGGTAGATAAGAACAAAAATGAAAGAATATCATGATTTTTATATTCATGACAAAATGTTCATCTCAATTATTATTATTAACTAAATATAATATTCACAGAAATAATATTGTTATTATTTATTATAAAAGGTTTCAACTAATGCACCTAAAGTAATGAATTGGTGATGAAAGCATTAGATATTTGTTCAAAAAATTCAGTCATATAATGGTACTTGAGACTATTGGTACTAGAGAGCCTTAATTTTGACAATATAACAATTCCACAGCCAAACCTAGGTATTAAAGAAAAAATTTGAGCATGTTAGAATACAGTGGAAACCCCTTAACATGAAAACGATGTGAAAAATCTGTTGGTATGAAATAATACTGTGTTCCTGACAAAATCCTTGTGTAATTTCATATATATTTTTTTTTGTTAACATGAAAAGATTTTGAACCACGAAAAACCAAAATGTATCGGAAGAACGGATTGTCGCTCAGATGTTTACTAGAACTGAAATTTCTTGGAACACGAAACGAAAACTCCAATAAAAGTTTTTGCGTTCGAAGGAACAATATTCAATTACCATTTGCAGCCGCCACACAATTACACAGATGTTATTACATACTCTTTTTTTCACTAAATATACATTTTTCAAACAATAATTCCTAGGTACTGCTCATCTTTAGGTAAAACCAATCCCGATTTATCATAGGTCAATCTGTCTTCAAACTCGGTGACGCGTGTATTGGAATTGTCTAATTTAGTTTTTTTTTTATTGAATATGTGTCAATAGTGTACCTAATATGATATATTGGACAATGTATATACTGTCAATGTACTACAAGTGTTAATTTTGACAGGAAATCAAATTAATTCAACTTCACGACAAAAAACATTGGTGAATTTTTTAACATTGAATTCATTTAACACGTTCGCTGCTAAAGACGCCCCTGGGGCGTCAATACATCATACTAATACACACATGTCGCAGCGAATGTGTTAACATGAAAAAATATTTCAGTCCCTTCGATTTTATGTTAAGAGTTTTCCACTGTATAATTAGTTTACTACTGAAAGTATATGCATGCGCATCAATTTTACAATGTGACTATACCTGCATCAACAAATGCCTGTGGTGCCAGACAAGGCGCCATATTATGTTCAGTGGCACTTGCAGCTTGTGATTGGTTCATCTGGCTACTCTGTTGATGACTTTGTTGGGTCTGTTGTTGCAACTTCTGCTGCTGAGTGGGTTGTGGAGGCGCTTGCGTTTGCTGTGGACTGCCCATCTGCTGGCTCACATTTTGTTGACTGACGGTTTGCAGATTGGCGACCTGTTGGTTGGGTGGCTGCGCGGGTGGTATGGAGGTGGCCACTGATGCCATTTGGCCAGATGTCATCAGCGGGGGTTGTTGCTTTGGAAGACATTTTACGAGCTGTGTGCAAAGACCATCTGCGTCTTGCAAATAATGCTGAAAATGTAACATGACTTCTATCAATTGACGTCCTCATGGTGTGGGCGTATGCATGTGTTTTGTGGTTGCCAATATAAGAACTTTTGGTGCCAACATAAGAGGGAAAATTTGCAAAATTTCTGTGACTAACTTCTCCGGGGACACTGAATTGGGGGATAACCAAAAAAACTACTTAGAAATTGATTTTACAAAATATATGGATGGTTTTTTTTTTATCAAAAAATAATATTGTATGCAAAAATATATTGGAAAAATCCTTACATCGATTAGAAGTGGTAACGTTTCGAAAAACTCCTCATCATCAATAGTGAGCGTGCCTTGAGCTCCGCACTTGATGCGGTAGTGCTCCACCCGACTCTGGAAACATACGCACAGCGTCTGGTCTCCAGGGAAATTGGTGCTTTCTCGCACCAGGAATAGGCCATCTGTTCGTGGTTGGAGCAACTGCTCTGCTCGCTCTCGGGTTATTTTACCATGATGCCAACTGGAAACAATTATCACACTGATATTGAGAAAAATTGCTCTTATTACTAGGTATGTCACCTTAGGGCAAATTACTATTTGCATTTAGTGAGAACAAAAATGTCCATATAAGGTGAGATATTTACAAATACATGTAGTTAAACATTCACATAATCCTGTAAATCAATGCATTGGTCTTTGGTGGATGACCGAACTCGATTTAAATCTGTTGAATTGTTAATCATGTAAGTGTAATATATGCGTAAATATAATTAGCAAAATTCATATAGTTAGTAGGCAAAAGACATAAGGCAACAACATGTATTTATTTATTTAATCCAATTATTTAATATAATATAATGGAATGAAAAATAATGAACAGCAAAAAGTGTGGTATTATGAAACAAAAATTCGAAACAATCTTACGGTGGTTCAATTTCTTCAGTTTCAGGAGGACTATATACTTTCATGATTACATTATTTACATATTCAATTATTTGTAAAGATTCTTTACATTCAACCTTGGTCATTTTTAATGGAATATTTAATTCTGGTCAAATTTAATCACAAATCAGTGACATATTATCATTGGTGTTGCAAGATAACGAACATTAAGTTTCCTTTAATATTGCAAACAAACTTCCTGATTAAAAGTGATTATGAAAAAGATTTTTTTTTTTTACATCTAAAGCAGGCCTTCTTAAACTATGGGAGATTTTAATGTCAAATATTGATCTGATCTAAAGCATACTGTGTTGCGTTATCATTCAATTCAAAATAAAAAATAAGCCAGAAAGGTTTCCTAATATTATGTAATGTTTGAACTAAAAACAGTGTGTATTAGCATTTTATCTAGTTGGCTATCTTACAATATGAACTGATAAGAACATAACTGCTGGATAAACTCTGTTCGAATCTAATAGATACGTACGTACGTATACATATAATATATTTGTGGTAATTAATTGAAAGACATTTTAAAGATCAGTATGTAACCATACATTGAGATATGTTCAGAAAGTTTTTTCTCAAATATAGATTTAACGCTCGCTTTACTGAGCCAAAAAAATATCTCAAGGTCCGATGCTGTCGACTCAGTGGACATCGCGTCATTTTGTGATTATAAGGTAAATTTAAATGCTTTTCATGTATTTCTCCTAT
>JAGVSQ010015682.1:0-10040 GCA_022683975.1 Rhyacophila evoluta
CCCAACGTGGAGCATATGGATCTACACAGTGTGAAGATATCCACTACGAAAGAGGCGTATATGAATCTCCCCAAAATGACGACTTCTTGACAGATTATTTTTCACGAAAATTGTTTGTTTGACAATTACTCAACCTAATGGGCATCCAGTCCTGCATTTTTTCAGATTTTTAAATATTTGACAGATGGGAAATCGAACTCGCATTCCCCAGATTCCTAGGTGCGCACGCTACCAACTACGCTACCGAGACACTTATTTCCTTAGTAGAGTTTTATTTAAAGTTTTAAATATATGTACTGATCATAGTTAAACAACAATGAAAAGTGTCATATCAACAATTATTTCTGGCTAATTCTTGGTAAATATTTTCAGCATACGAAATGATTTTTTTAAGCAGGCCTTTTCTTCTATGCCATTTGAATATATTTATTACGCCATCTCAAATATGCAACGATATCAAAAGTGTTGTTATCAGTAATATAAATATTTTGTTAAAATATTACAAAGAAATAAGTAGTTGAAATTATTATGGGACCTAAATTTTTTACGTTGTGTTCCAATGTAGTATATTTTGATTTCTTATTTCATTTACTACACTTACCAATTGTGAAAAGTCTAATGAGAACTGTCCGATAGTTGAATAAAGTCGTCATTTTCCGTTATTTAATATTGTTAAATATAAAGCAAACTACGCTGATAGTAATTTCACGGATGTCACCCGATCTTCATTAATACCTAATCGTAAATTTAAGTACATAATTAGTATACAATTATGTTTAACTATTTTATGTTGGTTTTGGATCTGCTTTCTTTGTTGCAATGAATGATGTTAGTTATATACCTAAAACGCAAGATGAATAAAGTGGTAAGAAGTACTTTACTAAAAGTGGGTTATTATGATTGGTGCACGCGCCATGCTCAAATAGAAGATAAATATTCTGCCGACTATTTCTTACAGTTATGAAGTAACAGATCTTAAACAACGCTGACGGCATTCTACAATTGACAGCCTGCAATAAATTTACAGAGGAATAAAATGCAAGGCGATCGCTCGCCAAACACCTGTCAACGATTTAAGGGAGACACGATCCTAATAAAATATCTTATATTAGATGAAACGACATCCTTATTTCACGAATTAATCTGAAATGATATATGTATAATATTATATATCCTTATTTACGGAGTCCACGCGATATCATGCGGTGTCATTTCAATCACAAGTCTTGTGACTTGCGGCCTTTTACAATTTTAACACGTTATATGTATATAACGTATGATAGATAGTTCATGAGCTGTGCCAAATTTATGTAGATGACCATGACATAATAGGAAAATTTGAAGCAAATATAAAAGATCGGTCGGGCTCGAACATCATTACGTCTTCACATTATTTATTTCCACATAAGATATTCACCTATCTTTTATATTTTATTTTACCACTGATATGAGTAAATATATACAAACTGGTGACTGAATGAATGGATAAATCAGTAACTACAGCGTGTGAAAAAAATATAAAACAACACAAACAATGATTTTAGCCAGAGCCAAAATTGTCATAAAGTTATTAGCCCTGGTCCTACGAATCGGTTTGAATGACCAAAAAAATAATCGTCAAATATTATAAAAACCAGCATATTTCTAACAATTATTTGATAGCGACCGCGCCACTGACAGCAAACACCTCGTAGTCATATGAAGCAATCGATCGCTCGGAGAAGAGATAGTAGGGAAACTATTATTTAAATTTGATTTAGCCGGATTGCGAGAATCGCTATTATGAAAAGTTAATTGAAAAGAAGAAGGACGAACCCGGAAGATTTTACCAAAGCCTGATGGATGCCGTAACTTTTACCTAAGTAATCAAATGGCAAACTCTGTGCTCAGTTATTGCGTAGCTATTACATATTACTTTTAACATTCGCAAGCCCATAAACAAAAATTCTTTTCATTCAAAAAACACGGAACCACAATATTTACTCACTTCTACATATAAAAATGAGAAATTATTTTATTTTTCGATCCGCATATGAAGCACACAGTTCTCTATAATGTGAAGAGTTCATTTTTCAATTGATCACCGAATTGCGCATTCAATGTCCCCGCAGCTATTTTATTGTATATTTGCGTCATAATGATTGTTCATGCAGCCAGCTCAAAGCGATGACCTCTAGTATCGAACGCTTTCAAAGCATCTCACTTATCGATTGGGGAGATATAAAGAATTTGGAACGAAACTTACTCAAAACATATAATGAATGAACTAATTTAGTGCATGATATTCTTCGGAGATAATAATCATAAAGATATTTATTCGCATTACAAAAACTAGCAATTTATTCCTAGTATAATCATATTTTTTAAAGGACACAATGACTGCTAATAATTCATTATATGATATTCAAAGTAAAAGTAAACGATTAACTAGTATAAAATCTGATTTAAGTCATTAATATCTAGGTGATGATGCGGAATTTTAGTAGAGACTTATCCAACATGATACAAACAGTCGACAAACTTTTAATACAATATGTCAGATAAGCCTGCTCAAAAGGTTACGTAATTGGCTGATAAGTTATAGTGAAAAAAAAATTATCGAAATAAATCTTCACACTGATCCATACTGTTTAAGACTATTTCTTGTGAAAAAAGATTTTTTCCGCTGTGAATAATTCTATGAAATTAAACTTGTAGTATTTTATGGTTATTAATGATTTTCGTTGTTGTGCCGCGTGACGCACGTAAGAACTTGTATTTATATTGTTTAAAGTTTCTATAAATGTTGAATAAAAAAGGTGATATTGATATTATGTCGGCGGCAGGGAAATTCAATATGTTGTTCACAAAAAAGGTGTCATAATAATATACTGCTAAAATGTATCGCCATACATAATTATGACAAGGAACGTAATTTTAATATTCTCACCTGCTGGCTAATGATAGTTGACAATAAAATAAGATTATGAACTAGCTGAAATCAGTTTACATCAAGCTCCATTAGTTAATATTATTTACTCTTTATATATAGATATGATAATATTCAACGATGCGAATAAGAAAAATGAGATGAGCTCATATATAACCCGAATCTCAGATCGTAATCCGATTAAAAAATTAAAAATAGTTTTGAGTTTGAAATCAATTTTCATCAAGCATCATCAATTAATAGTAAGTATTAATAAACTGCTTCGATAATTTTCATAGCGTTGATTTTCCTGTTACATAGTTACTTTGAAGGATTTATTTAACTGAAGCACTGGTTATGTATTTATAGCATGCAGTGTACATTAAATGATCTCCTAATCGCGTAACCTTTATTTACAGTATTTATAAGACGATAATTAAAGATATACAATATGTAAATTATGTTAAGAAATTCGTGTCTGTACAATATTTTTAATTTCTCATAGGTTCTAATTTATTGCTAATACCAAAATTGCAGCATTTATATATATTCGAATCATGATAAAACTGGCTGAAACTTGATTGCACAAGATGCTTGAAAAATGTTTTTTTTTTTAAAATCGACTTATAAATAATATTCTTATATGATTAGTGAATTTAAATATGTTACTTTTGAGTCATTGTAAAATATTCTAAATTTATAGATTTAAATTATTTCACATTTCACTTTAAATTTCAATTTGGAAATTAATATCAAGCGTCAAAAAGAACTAAATTGCTGTCAAATATCTTGGTCAATCAACTTAAATATCTTGAATCCTGAAATTTCACTGAAATAATAAGGTAATATCCGACACGTGTCTCATGGATGATATGAACAATTTTATATTTAAATTAAAATGTGTGATATAATGGGTAATGCAAATTGGCTGTGGGTTGACGACGTCTGACTAGTCGCGGTCGTTCGCCAAGGAATGCCGTCTTGCAAGCATATCTGCATACGACTTTTTATGCGTTTGTCCAAGCTGTGAGGCTCAGGGGGCCACTGTGTGACAATGCAAATGTGGGAAAAAGTAATCATACAATTATTTGGAAATTATAATTAATTATAATACGGAAATAAAATTTTATGTTCGTTGAAAAGAGGCTACAGTTTAGATAGGTGATAATATGGAATTAGGTCACGATATAATATTTTTTCAATATCATTATGTTCTCATTCTTATTTTCAGGGCTCATAAAACACTTAGTTAAATTAGATACTTGAGAACATGCCGGAACTTTGATGGGGACTTGGGATTTTTAGCGCAAGAACTGATACTGAAACTCATAATAATAAATAAATAGCATTTGGACTTTATTTACAGTTCAGTTTTTCCTTCTGTCACGTCTCAATACCTGTAATATAAACATATATCATGGCGTAACGAACGAGCAAAATTTCAAAACAAGTCCAAAATAACTGATCAAATCGGTTATTAATTGTCGAGTGAGCACACGCATATTGAAATCAAGCGCTGCAGCTTAAAATGTCGTAGATACATACCATAGAAAAGCTAGACCGAATCGTTAAAGATTTATGATAAACCAATTTTTGTGAAAAATAAACTACCAAAACATCTTCAAACTAAAAAAAATCAAAAACGGGTGGACAAGTTAAAAAATACATTACCATGGCAACAAACAAATATTAAAAACAAAATAATCTTAGTTCTTAAATTCGATTAATTTAAATTCCTAATTACGCTTTCAATTAACCAAATATTCTTTTGTAATCAATATTCTCAAAAGTTTTAATCCTACATTCTTTATCCGCTCTACACATATTCACATGCTCAAAAAAAAGAACCAATTAAAAGTAAAAAAATCATTGAGTTTTCAAAAAATATATAAATCTGTCTGTCCTGGAAGTTTTCAAACGAATGGCTCCCATATCAAAATTACGAACTCAGAATGTACTTGTACAAGAAGATCGTAGTGTGTAACTTCGCTCACCTTTGTATAAAGGTAAGGGACTTTTAATTATCAACGCAGTGCTCCGAATATCTTATACAGCTTATTAAAAATAATGAATACATTCTTTTTCAGAAATAAATCATCACCAACCTGAATCAAACCATAGCTGAAGACCTCTCCCGATCGAATCCACTCGTTTATACCATTATATTATATTTTGCTGATATACAATTTAGAAAAACTTTTCTTCGAATTACCAGCCACTGGGTCTACTATTCAGCTATTTGGTTTAATTAGGGTATTATTGATGATTAAATTTGGAAATAAAAATAAAAATATTTTAATCAAATGTAGTCAACCTTCTTCTTCATTTCTTCAAATCTTACTATGGCCATGCTGTCTATGCAATAACCTTAGTATACAATTAGTAGATGGTCAGTTTTGGCCATTAATATTCCTACCCATATCCACTCGAGTTTCTTGTGGTACTTAATATTATAATATCGATTATTCTAAATTGGCATTTATAGTCTCTTCATTATTGCTGCGTAAATGCTTTTCATATGCAATTATAATATCAGACAATTGCTTAATCCAGTAGGCATCCAGTGCATCCTGCATTTTTGGGTTTTTTAAATCCGACAGATGGAGAATTGAGCCCGCATTTGCCGGATCGTTAGGCTCGCACGCTACCAATTACACTACTGGAAAATCAAACATTCTTGTGAAAAACAATCGGTTAAGATGCCTTCACGTTGTGGCGATCCATATACATACTCTTCTTTCGGAGTGGATATCTTCACGCTGTGTAAATCCATACGCTGCACTTTGGGGACGAGCATGGTACTTTCCAATATATTATAATATAACACATACACGTACATACATATATTCAAAATAAATATCATTCGTTGTAAATAGTGTTTCTACACCCTGACGAGAAGACATGTATACATATGTATTGAAAATACGTGGGACTGTTTACAAAATGTTAATTGCAAGATATTTAAAAAAAAATGCCAGCATAGGTTTCAAATTTCATTTAGTGTCTCCATAAAAAAAACAATTGAATATATTTCTAACATTTTTTCTTTGTTTATAAGAAAAATAGAGTATGTCTGCTTAATTAAATGATAAGTTATATACATAAGTCAACGGTGACTGCTTATAATCGCAGTCGTGATAATGGTGCCACAATCAAAATAGTTATAAATAAAACTAATACGACATTTAGAAACTTGATACATTAAAATCATTCGAAATATATCAACACTTCGCTAAATTCTTTTTAAATCGTCTTTACAATTGATCAATCAATCATTGACATCAAAATAGAAGTCATGGTAAATTATATCACTAGCTTTTTTAATTCAATAATATATTCTTTAAAATAATATTTATAGAGAAAATATTTTCTGCAGTTTTATCTTCGCAAATGAAATGAAATTAGTTAACTACGCCGTACCAGTAATGCGCCTAAGATTTTGCGATAGAAAAATATACGGTTGAACAATAGCATAAATAATATAATTTAATTAAGACTCACCGAATTTTTTCCTCGTTTACAGCAAAATTAAACCTACAGTAATTAAAACATGTCACCAAGAAACGACTGAATAATTAAAATGTACACACACGAATAAAAATGACATTCAATTGTTTTCACCAAAAACAAAATTTCTTTTTGTTTAAATTTGGAATACATTAATACGCATGATAGAATATTTTAAACAATGAATTTATACGGGTTCTGATTGAGGAAAACTTCTATTAGTTAAAATCTATTTAAAAATGGAACATCCGCATGAAATGGACGTGGTTAAAAACTTAATTAATTAATTTACACAATTTTGATTTAAAACTGAGAGTGAATAACTTAAAATTAATAAAAAAATATTTAAAAATTGTTCACTTTCACAAACATTGTTATTTATGATTTGGTTTCGCCGTTTAGTACCATCAGATTTTATGTAATAGAACGATGTATGATAACTTTATGTTATACGCTTTGTATGATATTTTAAATGATTTACATATACGACATATTTATATTTTCATAAATTATATGAATCAGCATAATGTAAATATTTTCAAGAAATTGTTTTAGATAAAGAAAGGCATTACTCGGGGCGTCATACAATGAGTGTTGTATCTTTTGAAATTCATTTTTTTTTCAGCTTTGGGATTTGAACCAGTAATTTCTCTCTTATATTGGTATATTTTGTACTACCTGAAAAAATCGACATTTTTTAATCCTAAATTGTAGAACTTACCTCTCAGACGTTATCTTATTAACTTCTGGAATAGGATATTTCTAACTCTCAAAATAAAGCCTCTTTTATTTCTCTTTTTTCTCAAATTCTCTATATACATTTGCTTTTATTTACCACAACTCTAATTTTCTTGTTTTTAGAATTGTACATTTATTTAATTTTATTATTTTTATATCGTAAATACATTGAACTTAAAATTAGTAAAATTCACAACATTAATAATAAGTATATGAATTGAATAATGGGCAGTTGTATTCTATCCATTTGTGTATTAAATATTATATATTTCACAACAAACTAAATATGTTGTTATATTAACTCGATAAAAATGTGAAAACATATAAGCATATAATCGGAAGCCTATAATATTAGAGTAATTTCCCATGAATTTTCATCCAAACTTTTAGCCAGTTCAAAACCTCATACACACGAAGAACGATCCGTGTTTTCTAACATTTCTTTCTCGTTCTTTGTGGAATTATTTACAATTTTTATATGCTTACGTGTTGAAAAAAATCTTTTTTATTTTTCCATTGATATGATTTATAACTTCGAAGTCTTATTTTTTATCTCAGGACACCATGCTGAATAAATAAATGAAATGAACAATACAAAATCGTATACATATTAGTTATAGAATGAATATTTTTGTTGATATGTTTCGAGCAAGAGATATGTTTGAAGAAATCAGAGACGTAACGGTTTTTTTAGGTTGAAGTATTTCATCTGCATTGGCAGAGGAATGTGCTATATCACTCTCCAAGAAAGTACTCCGCCGTGAAAGTATTTACAAAACAACTCTGAGTGGTCATTTGTGTGTTCACCAAACGACACTGAATATTTGGGACGCATTTCACTCGTCCACTGACCACCAAGTAAAACTCAAATTTACTAATACACACCAATATAAACTGTATAAGTTCATGGGAGGCAACTTTTGAGAGATCGTTCTTAAACAGTTTTAATTTTGTACTTAATCTGTTTATTGCTCATTTTTACCACGTTCGCTGCAAAAGTAAAGCATATGGATCCACACAGTGTGGAGATGTATATTACGAAAGTGGATTTTATAAGACTTTGAACTGATTATTTTTCACAAAAATTGGTTGGCAGACAATTACTTAACTGAATAGGCCATCCAGTCCTGCACTTTTCGATTATTTAATTACACAAAAAAAATCAATTGGGAAGTCATATGACGTTAAAATATACCTGCTATTTCTAAATAATTAACATATAACTTGAAAGTAACGATATAATTTTAAAAAATCCATTTCTAATTACCTAAAATATCAATTTAAATGTACATTTATATATATTGTAAATATTTACATGTGAATAACATAGACATTTTGATACTCTTTTACATACAACAATTCTTTATTCTAAAGTTGTCTATGTAAAATATTATTTTCATTTTACACTCAATATAATTTTAATGAAAACAAGATTTTAATTCTAAATTATTTAAAACTGGTACCAAAACAAGATTTATTTATTTGGGGTTGATAGTAAAATTTTCAATAATGGACACAGCTTGGACTAATTACGGCCAGATAAAGGATTAGATTAAATATTAAGATAAACAAATTAAATGTAAAGAAAAAACGAATTTTATAGAAATTTTAAACTGTTGATTGATAATGTAGCTTACGATGATGCTGCGATGGTAGACCTGTCCTGGCTACGTGCTTCGAATGTTTAAAGAGAGTTTCCATCTGACATACCTATACTTCAAATCAACCGAATTTTAGCTTCCTGGAAAACAGCTAAATACTATCTACGAAATATATTGCGTGGAGCTATGCGATCTTTGATACGAACCTATAGCCCGACAAGTAAATCATATGAAAACAAGGTACCAGAATGACAAGTCTTCAGATTATGTAGATTAATTTGTAGGTGTTTTTTTTACTTTCAAATTTTTATCACAGATGATCTGCAGAAGACTAAAATATTGTATACAACCACCATAAGTATAATAATTAATTTGTTATAACAGGAGAAATTAAATTAACTTTAATAAAGAATGAGTTTGAATCTATCACAGGAAAAGCCAGATAATTAAGCTAGTATGTAGATAAAAGCTTTCAGCTTTCATCATGCAGTGAGTTTTGATTTTAAAAGAGATATTTGTGTGTATGCTTAGTTCGTAAATATTAATTATCTATGACTTGATTGTAGTCACCCTATTAGCGTATATGTAAGAACAGCAGTTGAGCGTCGTCAAGGCCGATTTGTACCGAAATTGGGGCAACACAACAGCACCACCAACTCGGCTGGCCAACGGCTTACACCAGCGGCAGCAGACACAGGTAGAGAGGAGAGAGGTGCCACAAGATTAAGTACAAAATGGACTTTGATAGAGTACCCAACCGAACCAACCGTGTGAGGCAATACCCTCTCAACAACAAACTCGAAAACAGTTTGCTTCTATACAAGTACATTAGAACAGCGTTTCTTAAACTGTAACTACGTTTCGATAAGGTTTTACTATTACTATTTGCATACATATCGGCGTCCGACTATGGTGAAGAGCTGCTGCTGGAAAGACATAAGCAATGTACCAAACTACTGGTGGCTCAAAATTACTAGTCACTTTAAATATAATACAAACATATATTTCAATTACAGTTGATATAATAATATTCGATTTCAATTGCATTTAAATAATAAACATATATTTTCCATGTCCGCTCTGAAAAAGGAGCTCACGAATCTACACAGGTTGAAAATATCCACTCCAATAATGAAGTAGATAATATGAAGATATATTTTGATAGTTTTTTCATGTGAATTAGTTAGTAATTACTCAATCCGCTAGGCATCCAGTCCTGCATTTTTGAATATATTAAATACTAGCTGATCAGTACCCGGCGTTGCCCGGGTCCCTTTTTGTTTCGA
>JAGVSQ010015684.1:0-10039 GCA_022683975.1 Rhyacophila evoluta
AAATCAATTTCCATCAAGCACCATCAGTCGAAAATATTAATTATATATTTTTCTGATTTTCATGTATTTATCAAAAATGAGAAATTTTCAAAAAGGAGATACCTAACTTATGACTTAATAAGTCAAGTAACAGTTTAATAAGACAATAATTGTATTTTCTCCTAAAGTCTTGAAGGCTATTTTTTTAAACTGTATACTAAGAATTGAATATAGCATCAATGACAAATTAACACAGACGTGGATATGCCATAATGTGATAATCAAAAGAAGTAAAAAAAAAAACTTCATACTATTTTAGTTGAGTTGCAATATGATTATTCACAACGGCTATATTGAGTCAATTAAAAGTGTCCATCCTATTAGAGTAAATCACGCAATCAAATTATGATAATTTAGTGTCAAATATTCACATAAAAAAACAACAGGTCTGATTATTATTACCATATGAAGTCTGAAATAGTGGATGTCCATAGTATAAAGATTTATCATGTAGGAATGTTTTACACCAAGATTTGTTTTCAGTCAGTTGTTTAACCCATTGAGTATCCATAACCAGCATCTAAATAAACATTGATGGCACAATCTTTTTTTCCAAGCATACATATTTTCTCACTCTGCCAAGAAGACAAAAAAAAGATTCTCTAATTTTTTTATAATGATAAGAAATTTACAATGGACACAAGTCACAAAAACTCTACTTTTACAGCAGTTTCATAGGACCATTGTAAAATCTACATTAAGTGAGAGGCCAGTGATGGCCAAAAAAAGTTAACTAAACATAGTTCAAATAATTAATATTTTCGACTGATGGTGCTTGATGGAAATTGATTTTAAATAATTCAGAATTTAAACATAGTTCTATTTTTTTCTACAACATATAAGATTTTTGTCTATTGCTATACTGTATGTGTGAGTTCTTTATTGGAAAGCTATATCAACGCAATTGAAGAAGAAATTTATTTTAAAAAATATCTACATAGTATTGTAGCACTCTTTTAAATGTATATTTTATCTTGGTGTCCAAATCAGTTACTTTTATTAAGGCATTTTCAACTAAAAACTTTTTTTTTACTTAGTTTTACTTGAGTGGTGACCCATAAAACTTTTATGCTACATAACTCTAGCTTATAATATTAGAAATAATTTAATTCCTTTACTTCTACGGCATTCATTACCATCATTGGCTTGATATTATAAAACAAGAATAAAGTACTTTATGTTGTATGAAGCGTTAATTAATTATTCAATAAATATAAAGTAAGTAGGTACATAGATAAAATTTTCAAGATATAAATGTATATTAGCAGTGGTTAGAAGTGAACCAGGCTTATTAATGGTCCATTCTCTAATTTCATATTCAATTTCGAGGCGTAAGTAAAAGATACCCATATCGACTATAGAAAGGAAAAAGAAATCACACAAAACACATTTTATAGAAGGCACAAAAAATGTCTGTGTAATGATCTTGGTCCAAAGTCAAAATATTAGACACAGCCTTGAAGTACATGAATACTGGTTTTATTCATACAATCTGATATTGTTTCCGAAATTCGAATACTGGATTTCGCCTTAAATTTAAAACAAACGCTCAGGATTTTTGTATTAAAAAAGAATATCAATGCATTACCAATTCCAAGAATAATTGTCAGTAATGCTAATTCTTTAAAAGTGATGATTATTTTTAAGCGTGATCAAATAAGTTAAATAAATATATTTAATAATAAAGTATCATTGATACCAAAATTTGATTGCTGATCCCAAGCAGGCATGGAATTGTTTTTATTTTACTTAAAACTACATTAATATACACCTACATCTTGAAAATTTCATCTATGTTCGTGTCGGTTTACAGTTGTTTCGGAATGTGCGTATTTTTATTTTATATGATAATTTTTTTAAATTATACAAATAGTTCATTATTCAGCATCCCAGCATTGTCTGTTATGTATAATATCAAACATCTTTTAATTTGTTTAGCTACCTCTCAAGTTATTCAATTTTATGAATGTGCTTGAATTGAAATAATGAATAGGGTTTGGAATAGTCATTAATTTAGTGTTTTACCACCACGCATTACTGTTTCAATTTTATCTACTTTATTATCACATTATATTTTTAAAGATATAGCTAAGCTAAAAGTTGCATGCAATGTGTAGAAATTCACAACAAAATTGATTTAAAGATTATGTTATCCAAGATAAGAGTGTTTTTAATAAGCAAAACTCTCAAGATGTTTCAGAAACAACGCACCTACTTGTGTTGAAGTTTTAGTATTTTCATTAAAAATAAATTTCCTCTGTTTATCAATAATTTTTCGTGTAGTATAGTAATTAGAGGAAACCTTCAGTCGAATGTGGCTATTTTAATATCCCTAAATATGTACTTTGATGAAGTTTAATAAGAATATTTTCTTGAAAACAAAATGATGCATTTAATATACATAGAAATAAAATTTAAATTATTTTAATCATACGACTTAAATCGCTACAGTGTTCTTTGAAAAGTAATGATATTATATAATATTATTTATGATGAAATAATTTTTATCCTTTTCTTACAGGCCGTATTTATTTAGTGAAATATCGTATTATTTCAGCAGTGGCGACACTGTAGACAAGCTTCGTCTTATTTATGTATTTATACTGTCAAAATGGCGGTCGGTATGTTACGAAAGCTAAATTGCATCTGAAATTCTAAGTCCGTAATACCGCGTTTGTTTGGGAAAATTCGTTATTTTTACGCTATTTTTCAATCGTTTATCATAAAATATATGTGAATGTTTCAAAATGCCTCGTGGAACATTATTAAAATGCGAGGAAGTTTACATTTGTACTAACAAGTGTTAAAGATGGGGTACCGTTGTTTCCTATTGTGGCTTATGGCATTACCGCTCTCGGGCCATAATCTTTCTGTTGAAGTAAATGAGTGTCCGAATAGCTGCTCATGTTTATTAACGTACGTAGATTGTTGCCGAGGCAACATCCTGGCATTACCTGAGATCTTTCCACCGTGGGTGGAATCCTTAGATTTGAGCACTTGCAAATTGAAAGAAGATTGGAACTGCGATCTGTCAAATCTCGACAATCTGACTGACCTGCATCTCAACAAAAATGCATTTTCTTCTATTCCTCGCATCGGGAAACTGAAATCCTTGCGAAAATTGAGTCTGCGCGATAACGAGATACAGACTGTCCCGTCCGAGAGACTTGCTTCGCTGCCGCGGCTGGAAGAACTCAACTTGAACAACAATTTCATAGAAGAAATCCAACAGGAATGCTTTCCTTCGAACAGCTTGATAAAAATTCTTCATTTGAGCAATAACCGGTTAAAAAACATAACAAAAGACGTCTTTCAAAATCTGCCAAGTCTCGTCGAGCTGAAGATAAACAGAAATAGATTATTACATCTGTTTCAACATTCCTTTCAGAGTCTGAAATCTCTTATAATCTTGGAATTAAACAAAAATCAGATTCTGAAAATAGACGGTCTCGTATTTCAGGGAATGGAGAGCCTGGAAACGCTACGACTGCGTCATAATAAGATAACACGCTGTATGGACGCAGCATTTTTTGGGTTGAACTCCATTAAGGTACTGCAATTGGACCACAACAGCATATCCAATATATCCAAAGGTTGGATTTATGGCCTCGATTCATTGACTACTCTATCCATGTCCTTCAACGGTCTCACGAGCATCGACCAAGGATGCTGGGAATACAATAAGAAGCTTGAAGACCTCGATCTCTCCAATAATCGACTGGAAGGCGTTCATGGATCGACATTCGAACATCTTTCCAGCTTGCGGAGGTTGAAACTTGACAATAATCAGATATCTACCATAGCTGAAAATGCTTTCAGCCACACCACTAGCCTAGAGGTACTGCTGCTGGCTCACAATCGAATATCTTGGACTGTCGAAGACATGAACGGCCCGTTTGCCAAGCTCAACTTTCTGCTCGAGTTTTCTTTGGCTGGTAATCACATCAAGTCAATAAGCGACAAAGCGTTCATAGGGCTCGGTGCACTTACATCACTAAACTTGAATGACAACAATATAACATCACTTCAAGAGCACTCTTTCAAACCACTTCAAAACCTTAAAGTACTGTTTCTAGACTCAACAAGTCTACTGTGCGATTGTCAACTTCGATGGTTGTGGCTCAGACTAAAGAGGGCTCCACAGCCGGCCTCAGTTAAAGCTGCATGCGCTTACCCGGCTGCGCTGCGAGGTAAACTCGTTGCCGACCTTGCACGTGACAATTTCACTTGTAATGATTCTCCAAAGCCCAAAATCTTGGAACACCCTGAAACACAAATGGTCATCAAGGGAGAGACCGCACGCCTCCGTTGCAAGGCTATATCCGGTGGCGGCGCTGGGATGACTTTCCTCTGGAGGCGAAATAATGCTAATGTCAGCAATCCCGTCGTAGAGGAGCGTGCGTCAGCCCCGGATCCCAAAACTACATTGGTCACCTCTGAGCTGCTCATTCGTAACATCACTAACTCCCATTCTGGGAAATACCAGTGTGTTGTTTCCAATGGATATGGCACAACCTATTCTCAGAAAGCACGCATTACGATTGTCATATTTCCTCGATTCGCTAAGTCTCCTGTGGATGTCACAGTCCGAGCAGGAGAGACGGCCAAGTTGGAATGCGCCGCTGGAGGCGAACCGGCACCTCAGATAGCTTGGCAGAAAGATGGTGGAAACGATTTTCCCGCTGCTCGTGAGCGACGCATGCTTGTGATGCCCTCCGATGATGAATTCTTCATCGTTGGTTCAAAGATCGCAGATGCGGGTGTATACACATGTACGGCGAAAAACTCTGCCGGATCTGTTGCAGCTGATGCCACTCTCACTGTTTTGGAGCCGCCCTCTTTTGTCAGTAAGATGGAAAACAAAGAAATCGCAGCTGGAGAGTCGGCGGTGCT
The DNA here is from genome assembly GCA_022683975.1 of Rhyacophila evoluta. Classification (NCBI taxonomy): domain Eukaryota; kingdom Metazoa; phylum Arthropoda; class Insecta; order Trichoptera; family Rhyacophilidae; genus Rhyacophila; species Rhyacophila evoluta. The sequence continues at coordinate 4,933 of JAGVSQ010015684.1, forward strand.
ACAGTGTCGGGTATCAGGATCACCCCGACCCTCACTTCGCTGGCTCAAGGATGGAGCACCTGTGTCTCCCACTGAAAGACACTTTATAACTGCTGAAGATCAACTCCTGATAGTGGTTGATGTGACTCCAGCTGATGGAGGACTATATGAGTGCGAAATCGCCAATGCCTTAGGTTCAGCAAAGGGCTCCACCGAGCTCCGGGTCCTACCCCCCATCACATCCTCTGCTGGTGAGGACGACATGACTGGAGTCATCGTCATCACCGTAGTTTGTTGTGCTGTTGGAACCTCTATTGTGTGGGTGGTAATAATCTATCAGACCAGAAAGCGCATGAACAGTGCTCTCCCTCGATATGCCCCGGAAACTCCTAGGTCATGTCCGCTCCCCCCTGATCATGAACACGCTGTGCCTGGAATTTTCAGTGATGACGCATCTGAAAGGTCATCATGCAAAGACAGTGGAACGGGAGACTCGGCCAAGCGGAGTAGTCTGGAGGGTGCAACTGCAGAAGATTTTAGTGGCCTTCGCGAAGCTGATGGCCCTGCATATAGTGAAACGCTTCCTTCTCTGTACTGTGATCCACCTCCTGCTCCGCTCGATGAGGGTCGCTGTCTGCTGGAGCAAGCAGGAGGAACCGTTCGGTATTTCGGAGGCGATCCTTCTTGCGAAATAGGCCGCTATGCAACAGATGACTGCGACAGGATCCGTCCTGACCAAAATTACCCTTATTCGTAGCGACACATGCCAGGATAGCACTGTGCTATTATTTATTTTTAAAGTGAATCTGCTCTCAGACTGAATAGTGTCGTAAGTGAACCGTGCCTACGGATACGTTTTAGAATAATGTGTATTTTTCTACGAGAGATGTGAATTTATTTATGTATTATATTTTGACTAGTTGCCTTAGTTCCTGACTAATATTAATAAGAATTAAAATTGTGATATGGACGATCAGCCGGGGTACGGGCAGGGGGGTGTTCCTCCGGAGGTGCAGCAATGGTTCTCGGCCGTCGACAAAGACCGATCAGGGCATATCTCCGCTCATGAGCTGCAAGCGGCCCTCGTCAACTCTCAAGGAAAAAATTTCTCTGATACAGCATGTCGCCTTATGATTGGTAATTATCATCTTAATACAGCGACCATTTAACTTACAATTCAAATATAAACAACCCTTGCTAATCTGTCTTGAACAGAGATTTTTTTAGTTTGGATAATGTATAATTATTCTATACTCTTCTAATTAAGAAACGTACGCCCATGTAACTCCTAAATGCCCCCCCAAATGATACTGAAGAATAATTATGTTGTATTTTTAATAAATCACCATCAGTCCCTCTAATAACCACTAGTACTTGAATTATACTTGACCATTGTGGTTCAATTTGTGTACTGGACATATGACCAGTCATTTTGATTAAACAAACATCCAACCAATCCTCGTAGTAAAAATACAGTATAAACATCAAATTATATAGTAAATATGCAGTTATAAATACTTGAATACTATCGAGTAAACAGGTGCTTAGCACCAAAAATAAAAATTATTCTATTTTGTGTGGAATGAGTGTATACTGTCAAAATAGTTGTTTTTTTTGTCAAACAGTTACTTCATAACTTTTATAATACAAACTTGTAATACATTTACAAAATCGAATCAATATGAATTTAAAGTGATAAACAATGTTCAATGATTGAATAGTTATTTTAAATTACATTTCTACAGGTGAGATAACTATTATTAAAACTATCGGTAAGACAGCTGTCTTTTTCTGTAAGATTTTTCACTGATTAACTAATAACCGGTAGATTTCTAATTTAATACAATTATTCAATTATTTAAAAAAAAGCTACTGAGCAATCAATTACCAATTCAATGTATCAATTGTTGCATATTATTATTTAATTTTTAGGAATGTTTGATGGCGACCGCTCTGGAACTATCAACGCGGATGAGTTCGGGAAGCTCTACGGCTACATCAATCAATGGCTTGGTGTCTTCCATACATATGACCGAGACCAATCGGGACATATTGAGGAAGCAGAGCTTTCACAAGGTTGGCATTTATTTAATATACCCAAATTAAAAAGGTTGCAGGTTCGAACACCGCAGCTTTAAGGATTTTTAAAAACTCAAAAGATGCAAGACTGGAAGTACAATGCGTTCCTGACAAGAATTCATATCAAGATATAAAATATTTATCAAGATTTGTCTTCATACTGTGAAAATCTCTGTGCTCCAATTTATGATAATTGTATAAAAATCCAAATGCCCAGCATTGAAAAAGTTTTCTAAAATTATCATTTTGTTTCAGCTCTCGGCCAGATGGGCTTCAGATTTTCTCCAGACTTTATCAAGTTCCTCATAACAAAGAGTGATGTTGTCAATAAACGAGAAGTTTCAGTAGACCAGTTCATTGTGTTATGCGTGCAAATTCAACGATTCACAGAAGCCTTTCGCTCCAGAGATACACAACAACAAGGAATCATCACTATTGCCTTTGAAGAGTTCCTCAGTGTAGCCTTGAGTTGCTCCATATGACCCGTCGATATTTAATGTACATTTTTGAAACCTCAATATTTTTTTCACTGACATGCCTTTTTGTGAACACCAAAGAAAGTAATAAATGTCATAGGTATGAGTCTCTTACGGAAATATACCGGACCGGATAAAATATTTCTATCACGCATTTCCAATTAAAAATTTAGCTGGGCCACGCGGTTGCATTGTGAAAGCAGCTGAAATAACAGTACCTTGATGATGATTTAAAAGAGCCACAGGCTTACTTTTAGAATGCGCTTCTGTGTAGAGGATTGTCGCTCGACGTTTTTGCCATTTAAAAATAACAATTGACATTTTTGCACCTATACTTCTTATATTATAACTTGTCTTGATTTATGTGATCCTTTTTATTATACCTGAGTCTATCGATTAGATTACAATTAGAACAGTAGAGAGTTACATATACATATAGTAGCATTTTAAAAAGCACAGCGCATGCATCGCATATGGTTGGTTTTTTTTTTTTCAATTAACCCTGAAATGAGATTGGGCTTCCTTTTAGTTATGATCCAATTAATGAAAACAATGCCAAACATTGTTTCGTTAAAACTGAAGGACATACATATGAAACTATGTGTTATTAACATAATTTCTAAAACTAATACTACTTTATGCTGGCGGCTAAATTAAGCTTACAAATAGTGTCTTATTTTACATTATATTAACTTGACCTCACTATGTAATAATTATTTATGATGATTTCTAAGAAATTGAAACATAATTTTTTTTTCTGTTAATTTTTGTAAACATTTAATTTCATTCCATGCTGTAAATATGTCATAAAAGTCTGTTACAAAAGAATAAATAAACAACATAATTATTTGTTCATTTTTTCAAACCCATACACATGTTTATCTTTATCCGATTAAGGAATTGATATAAGTATCAAAAACCACACCTATTAAAGTCAGTGCTTTTATCAGTAATATTATTATTATTATCTCAAATCCACCTGATTATGAACATTATCATACTAAAAATTTAGATGAATGGTAAGATTTTGTTTCCGATTCTTTTATCAATATTTGCTACCTACGTGGAACGTGTGGCCATTATGCAGAACTTCCACAATTCTTCTTGACTTATCGGTAACAAATGCAACTTATGGATAGTGTCCTGACCTGTAAATGGCTGTCTTGTAGGTACCTGAGTGATCAGTATAAAATTGGGAAATTTAAAAAATATAGAGCTACTCATATAAGTTAAATCATATCTCTTTGTAGCAATATTAAATCACTTAAGTCAAGGGTCACCAACTACGGCCCACGGGCTGGATCCAGCTCTCCAAAGATTTTCATCTGGCTCCAACATTTATTTATAAATATTGTATAATTTTATAAATATTATATAGTTTTATAAAATTATCATAATTTGGTTATGAATACGATTCGTCTGTTATTCTGTTATGATTTGGTATAAGACTTCCAGTTTGTGGGCTCGTAATGTAAATATTTTTGTTGAAATCATATTAGAATCTAAAATTCTAGCAGGATTTTAATGAGAATTTCTACTTTGCAGCCCCTTATGTTTCTAATAATTTTACTATGCCCGTTTCTCAAAAAGTTTGGTGACCCTTGATGTACGAGGTGTTGACGGGTGTTCAGTTTGCTGCATGAATTGATGTGTCTTCTTTGAAATGTTAAGACAGTAGTGATAAATTAATTAAAGCATTTGCTCAATACCATTGGTACATGATCTCAGGGGCGTAGCTATATATTCAGCGTCGTGGGGAAAGTAAAATTGGTCCACCCCCTTGCTTCTTGAACAAAATTTTCTTATTCCGATTTAAGCCTTACTTAACAATTTATTTCAACATAAGGATATTGAATTTAATAAATATAATAATCAAACAAATTATAATTCTTTAAGTATAAATATAAAGTAACAACTAATATTTACTACATATTTTGTTTTCTCGCTTTATTTTTTTACAATCTTTTATTTCATCTTTTCTAATTTTGCGCCCCCGTGATTCGTGTGCCTAGCGAAGTTCGCTTCAGCTGCCCTACGGCAGCTACGCCACTGAAATATAAGATTTTTAAAATTATTGAAAATATATGGCAGGTTTTGGCAACCTATGATCCGCAGGTCACATAATGACCCATTTGATAATTTCAAGTGACCCACTTGAGTTCCCCAAATAAGTATAATATAAGTAAGAAACTAAGTTTAAATTTTTAAATATACAGAATTTTGAAATTATTTATTATTCATTAACACCGTTTTAAAATGTAAGAATACCTGACCCGAAACGTCTTCTCGCTAGTCACATTTTAGTCGATTTTGACTCTCAGCCAAAAAAGGTTGCGAATGCTTGATATATCGACCGTATGGAATAAAAAGGTTTCAACTGAAATTTTGGCTGATTTGAGTTATTGATGGGAAAAGATTCCAAATGCCTTATTCTTTATTTCTTCTATAGACACCACTTTCATCAAATGGATATTTAGGGAAATAAAATTTGTTTTTTTTCCCTAAATTTTGAAGGTTTCAACTGAATCAGACATTTACTGCAATTTTGTGAAACAAGGTTTCAACTGCAGATG
>JAGVSQ010015685.1:0-10039 GCA_022683975.1 Rhyacophila evoluta
TTAGAATTTAAAATCAATTTCCATCAAGCACCATCAGTCAAAAATACTAATTATTCCACTATGTTAACGTTTAAAGGAGAAATAACTTTCCGAACAAGTATTTTTTGCATAAAATAACTGTATTACACGTTTATTTTTGTTTTCAATATGTTTGAAATTGATTTCTTTACTGGTTTAAATGCCAAGTATTTTTTTATATACAAACTACTTGTTCGAAATCTTCTCCTTTATATTTTGGTAGAGTGGAATATTTTCACTTCGGAAATAGTCCTCTCATATGCAGTGAAACCTCTATAATTCAAATCTTATGTTGCCAGATAAACAGTTTCTAAATATGTATTTATTTTATTGAGATTTTTAAATATCGAGATATCGATTTGTATTATCAAATTTTCTATTTATAGAGACCATTTAATACATGATCGTCTAATCACTGTAAATGTAGAGATAAAATTGTGTTATAATCAGCTCGACTTATAGAAGTTCTATTGTATATATAAACTGAAAATAGCAGTACAACAAATTAAAGGGGACCTCGCTTAACTGATGGCATAAAGCACTTGCAGAAGAAGAAAAATGTGTGCATGAAAAAGATTGTCCTTCTTGATTGACGCTTTCTGAAATTATTAGTATTATTAGTTCGGTTTGGGTTTGTTCTGAGAAAGAAGCATCTTCATATTTTTAATTAATTAAATATTTACGCCGTAAGTTTAGGTTTGTAACAAGATCATAAAATAAATATTAAACAATCTTTGTAAAAGATTTTTTCGCAATACGCAGCGTTATGCAATCGTTACAAAACAAATACGTCTGTTAATATCAAATTTACTTTATTATAAGTTAATAAAATATTACATAAAAGCCTTCGGGTTACAATGTTGGATAATCGTAATTGTCTGTTCCGATTTATTTATCTACCTCCGTCTCCAATCACGGCCACTGGCGCCACGTGTTTCTATTTCCGGTTCCGAATTCAAACCCGTACACGTGGCACAATGTACCGGAAAGCCGCCGCAGAACCTCTCTTGTTCTTGGAAGCTTGTTTTTCTGCACGTGTGAATAACACGCAAAATAAGCATCCTCAAACGTTTAATATAATTGCGTATTTTGTTTGATTTAATTAATATTTAAAACACATCTAATTTTAATAATTAAATATGTAGTTCTATTCGTAACTAGATTTATATTTATTTTCAACCAAAAACACGCTCATCTTTTAAATACACAATTTAAATGACTGTAAGTTGTAACAAGAGTAACAATGTCAAATTTAAGCCCGCTGTATAAGAGATAAACATAAACATTATATGGCATCCCCAAGGGTCCGTGTCTCCAATTTTTACATCATCTCACGTACTTGAAGATAGCATTTTTGCCTAAATTGTAAGTACCACTATATTAATTTCGTTTTTTAATGTAAACTATCAACTTTCAAAACACACAGTGCATTTTGTTGGTCAAATCGAGCATGTTAATATTAAGCAATAATGATAATTGAAACAGCCCATATCAATGAATGACTTATTTGTTATTTTTTCTATGCCTGTAGATGGCCGATCTTAATTAATTTATTTTTTATTATACCATGCTCGCTCCCTGCGTGGAGCATATAGATCTACACAGGTTGAAGATATCCACTCCGAAGAGGAGTATATGTGTCTCCGCAATGTAAAGACAAGTCTTGACAGATTATTTTTCACGAGAATTGTTTGTCAGACAATTACTCAACCCAATAGGCATACAGTCCCGCATTCCCGGATACTAGGCGCGCGCGCTTCCAACTACGCTACCGGGAAGACGTATAGTTTATATCAAATATATTTAGGATTACCTAAAATTAGTAGATATTCCGTTTTCAGGAGAAAATAAATAATTATCACACACGAATGATTGTGGATACAAACTCGAACGTGTGTAACATCGTTTAGATTTCCGAGCCACACTTTGATGATCATCCGTTTTGATTTCCATAAAATCAGATAATAACAAAAATGAAATGTGATCTACGAAAATACTTCACTATTAAATGGGGACGTATTTTTATACGAAATACGAAAGTAATTTATTTTTATTGATCGGTAAATAACTTTAAGCGTTATGTTGCGCAAGTAATAAATAATAAGACAGGGAGAGGTTGTTTGTTTCCATATTTTCAAGCATTTATGAATGTGTCCCGGATTTAGCGTCCAAATGGCACTCCGAACTGTATTTAAATAAATGTAATAACTTTGAAATTAAATTTAATGATACATCCGTACATTGTAACATAAGCCCCTGCTTAGTTTCATTTATACGCTAATCAAAATAATTTGATGTTCAGAGTCAAATGCAGACACTTGTGACAGACATTTTTATGCAAAGAATCTCTGTAAAATTTATTTATTTTATACATGTTGTAACATTACAAATTATAAGTTTAATACATTGACAACACGGTATACACATGATTATAACAAACATATTGAAATATAAAAAAAGAATAAATGAAATATATAAAGAAGGAAGGAGAGAATGTCTACCAAGTAAGTTAGATAGGCCCTATTCTAATAATGTATATAATAGCATCTATCTAAACTCAATCTCACATAGGTGGAAAATATCAAAATCAGAGGTAATCTCGTCAAACATCGCCATTGCTCTCCGCATTGGAATGACTACTGGCAAAACTGAATGCCGACTGGATTGAAAAATTGTCTGGCTACCAGTTCTTGTGAAAAATAATCTGTCAATATAAGTATTTATATGGCGAATATACATATATTCCACTTCCGGAGCGGACATATCCACATTGTCTAGATCCATATTTTCCAATTTCGGCGTAACAATAATGAAAACTCCATTCAATAACTCAGTTTTGTCACTGTGTATGCATTCGACTGTGGAAAGGGAAAATCACGTAATCCACATAGAACAAATTTTACAGGAGGCACAAATAACGTTTATTTGATTATTTTACTTCGAAGTGAAAACATTACATAAACACAACTTGATGAAGACTAACATTAGTGTTTTATCTACTAAATATGATATTAATTGAATAACTTATTCAAGAAAACCAATGAAATTGATTAGGTGGAAGCTATTTTTCCTGGTCGTAAATTTCACAAGCCATCGTTTTTTCAAACTTAAAAGCTACATTTAGTCACTAATTCCTCATGTTCAGCTTACATCCTTTACTGGTATGTTAAGTTGTATACGTTGTGATTGTCCAATAAAAGCTATTTCGAACAATTGAGGCTTACATCTTTTTTTCTACCACAGTCGAATATAACTCGAGTTTTGAAGGAATACATAGTTAGCTAAGAAACTAAGTATTATAAAATTCATATAGAGTATGTAATGTCTTGACATCTTCAGTGAAAGTTGTATTGCGTTGTCTTCGTTCAGGCAATTTCGTATCTTCTTCCGTGTCGAAACTTTGACGATTTCCTCGTCGATTGACGAAGACGAGATGAATTGAGACATAAATTATTTCCGGAGCTTGCGTGCTCTGCGAATAGTTCGCATACAATTATTCCCGCCCCGGATTAGCGTTTTGATTACGGTTAGTAAACGAAAAGAGTTAACTCACAAAGCAAAGTTCTCACAGCAAAACAAATAAAAAATACATCAAATGAGAGACCATAAACTCAACATAAAATTCCGTATTTTTTAATGTCAACATTAAAAGATATATTGCTTAATTTAATAGTAACATAAGGATATGGAATTTGATCTAATAATAGTGACACATAAAGAGTCTCATCTAAAATTGGTATTGTATGGTTTAGAAGGTAATGAATTTATCATAAACGATTTATATTTATTTTCTATTAGAATAAGTGACGATGGTATTTCCAAAGTGCACTTATTCCACTTTATCAAAATTTAAGTATTTTTTGTGTAAAATAATCATATAACATATTTTTTGATATTTATTTTTGTTTATATTATAAAATTCTTGAAATTGATTTTTCTACTACAATAATTTGCATGCTGGCCATTTATTCCTTTATACAAAATACATTTTTTTCAAAATCTTCTCTTACATTTTGACATAATGGAATAATTTATTTTGAAAATACCCCCCACAAGTATCCCTTTAAACTTCTTTGTTGCTGCATTGTAACTTTCAAGGTCATACAAAAATTACAGCTGTGATTTTAGCGTGTCGAGCGCGTTTACTCGCTTATTTTAGTTAGTGTTGACTTTACAAATCAATGTTTCTCATTATTAATACTATTTTAATTTGAGCGCCAAATTTTCGATCAAAGAAATTGATTAATCCCTCGAATCTTATACCATGTTCGCTCCTAAAGTGGAGCATATGGATCTACACAGGATGAATATATCCACTCCGAAAGTGAAGTATATGGATCTCTGCAATGTGAAGACGTCTTGACAGATTATTTTTCACGAGAATCGTTTCTCAGACAATTCCTCAACCCAAATCCGACATATGAATCGAACTCGCATTCCCGGATTACTATGCACGCACGTTACCAACTTTGCTAGCGTCGAGATAAAATATATCATATAATTTAATTGACTTCCAAATATTATTGATATATCTATCCCGTATTTAAATTAAAAGAATGGCTTTGAAAACACGGCGACAAGGCGCACGACCCTACATGTACGGCCATACTCATCAAATGATTAAAAAGTGTATTTAAAAAAGTTCTAGGAACATGCTATCAACTATCAGTCAAAGCGTTAAGCCGATTTCTAACGTTTTTTGGTAGTATGATATTAAAAATAAGTTATTATTTAACTATAGTATATTTAAGTTAATAGTCTTAGTTTAATTGTGTTGAGGAAGAGTGATTTTTAATAATAGGGATATAAAATTACCCGCTCATTATTTTTATACGTATGGCAACATTTAGAGATAATTATCTGTCGAAAAGCTTTCCTTAATCCATAACTCTCCATCCACCTAACCCGTTCCACCCTTTCGCAAGAAATTAATAATATTGTCATGTTTTGTATATCGTTTTGGCGGCATGTTTATTACATTCTGTGTGCAAATTAATATTGTCGTGTAACTTCCTTAGATAAAGTTGCCAACCTAAGTAACTTGTAACTGTCAACTCTACGATTGAAATGACGGAGAGGAGCACAGAATCTTGTAGCGCTTTCTCGCAGCTGCAGGAAGGAGAGGAAATTTGTGGAAAAGTTCTTAGATGTTATTCAGTATTGTTGATTGGTTTGCATGGTAATAAAATTGTCAGAACTGATATAATTTTGATTTATTTACTTAAACTTTGGTTTTACGGTTTAGAAGTGAGAAATGAATGTCAATGTGCTTTAATCCATATATCCGGGCATGCTTTTTTTATTGTAGCTTAAAACTGAGAAGGAATATGTATTTGGCTACTCATTTTTTTCGACTTATGCGTGGTGTTATTGATAACTCTATCACTCTGGCTAGTATTAATCTGTATGTCCCTGATAACTACCTAAAACATCTTGAACATCAGCTGTTTTTTATTCCTAAATGCAGAACTATCCTGCCAGTATTAATGCCAATGCGGAGAGCAATGGCGATGCGAGCAATCCAATTTGATTGATTTCATGATATTCCTTGAATTGATAGCGGTGAATGATTTTAGTGCTTAAAACGTATGTGCATAAGAAATAAATCACCAATGAAAGGATTAGCAACTTTCTCATTTTTTTTAACACCAAAAATAACGTACATCAAAAGACACTTAATTTATTTTTTACCAATTTTCACGTATCCACAATCGCTATGCGGTTACATATCGTGGCGAAACAAATGTAATACACCATTAAAAGTGTACAGGAAGCAGCTTCTCAGGCCTTAATTGTTATTAGAATAGTGTGTGATTCATATTCTAACTGATAGCAAAATAAAATAATGTAAAACAATTCGAATATTTTTTATTAAAAATAAAATTGCTTTGGCGACTTTAAATATTATGAATAATTTAAATATCATTTATTATGTACGTGTCCCTGGATAAAATTGCCGACGAGTCACAATTTACAAAGAGTTATAAGGGTTCAGGTTTACTAGTAAATTGAATAAAATATACGAGACTTCCGGGCGTGTCAAACGTACGGCTGTCAATTCTGTATGACCTCGGCAGGCGCGTTGTCAGCAGTGAAAGAGGTAAGGTAATAACACAACTTCCCTGTCAATTTTCTCGGATATTGTATTCGACCAGTGATTTGCACTATACGTTTGATTTGCATATTTATTAACATATTGATGCATGGAATAATGTAACTCACAGAGTGACAAATATATATTATGTGCATGCTAATAATACTATGAAAGTTTGAACCTACAATATTACTATGACACAGAAAATACATTTGTGTGTATGTCTGTCACAAGAACTCCTCTCAAACGATGAAAAGTGACGTTGCGAAATTTCCACATGTCGTTTTGACTGTCATTTCAAGGCTGAGTGTTCTACTTTCAACTTTAAGTATCATCACTGGAGACTAAAAAAAGGCTGAAAACATTTTTTACACAAACACATGCAACAACAGAGTGACGTTAATAGCCAGTGCCGCTCCTTAGGTAGTTGGCGCTCTTGTGCAAAAAGTTTTTCAAACTATCTGTTTACACGTTTTCACTCATTAATAATTTGTATTTTTAGAACTTTATAGTCTTTTTCTACGTATTTTACATACGTATCGTATATTTGTTTTAATTATGCAAATATCATTGCACTTGAAAAATATTGGCTAATTTATTTCTGTTTGGTTAAAAAAATGCGTCCATTATATTCAAGCGCCCTTGTACGTGTTTCACTAAAACTTCTGCCAAACAATAAACAGTACCGTGGTATTATCACTCTGGCTCCGTTTTATAGGTAAAATAATCTGTCAAGATGTGTATATATTCTACTTTCGGGGTGGATATCTTCACACTGTGTAGATCCATATGCTCCAATTTGGCAGCGAACATGGTATAAAAAATATATATCACTCTAGATGCCTTTTCTAGGTCAACTGTGTTACTTTAAATTTTTAAGATCATCACTGACTAAAATTATGGATAGACTATGGATGGAAATTATGTTGGAAGCGTGCGCGCCTAGCAATCCGGATAATACAGGTTCGATTTCCCATCTGTCGGATAAAAAACATCAAAAAATGCAGGATTGGATAACCATTGAATTCAGATCTGACAAATGATTCTTGTTAAAAATAATCTCCTTCACATTGCGGAGATCCATAAATATATTCTACTTTCGGAGTCGATATCTTCACACTGTGTAGAATCATATCCGTCAATTTGAGAGCGAACATGGTATAAAAAAATACATCACTCAGTTTGCCTTTTCTAGGTTAATTGTGTTACTTTAAATTTTTAACATCATCACCGAACAAGAGACTAAAATTATGGTGTACAGTAAATTATTAATATAAATTTATAATAACGAGATGAATAAAAGTAATTTTAATAAAGAATGAGTTTGAATTTATCCTAGGCAATGCTGGGTAATAAACTTAGTATGATATAAAAATGTTTCTAAGTATGTCACGTAAATGAAGTGGTTGTTGAGGAGGTAGGACGTTAAAGCAGTTGTTGTTGATTGATCGCTAGCCTTGGCGTCGCGTCGCGTGGACTTAGTTAAACTTTATGCTTTGCTGCACTTCCGGAAAGCGCCGCCGACAGCGCCCTCGCCCTCTTTCCACCCCAAACCCGACGCCCAATCGTGTACTTTTCCACACTTAGCTGTGTATCTGCCCCGCCCATACTACCCCGTAGTATACAGTGGTATCCACGCTGGAGGAGAAATTAATATATATATATTTACTGTAACCCCCCGAAAGTCAAGCTTATAAATCTAAACAATGCAAAGATGTCCATTATTAACGTGGAGTGTAAATGCTTATCTTGGATAGATTTGTTCACGGGAATCAGTTGACAGGCTATTGCTCAACTTATTGGGAATGCGGTAACAATGTACTAGTTGTAGGAATCGAACCCGCAATCTCTTTTACGTGTGCAGTTAAGTCTCGGAATTACCAAAGTATTCTTGTATCAATGGAATGCTTTTAATTTGGAGATTTTTTTGGATACTTGCACTATGCTGTCTTGAAAGATTGGCTCTAAATACAAATTAATAGATTAGTATTTGTCATGTAACCCCACTGTTACATTAAAAATCATGCACTGCGGATGCCTCCGGAGAGTCTGGTTTCTGCTTGTCTCTTCTTCTGACCGGTGGGATTCCGGCGATCTAGAATACTGTTGGGTACTATCGTAGGATGTGCTGGTATGACCTGAAAGGATGCGAGGTGGCTGGCGGTTGACAAGAATCTTAGAGGCGTCATGTGGTGGCCATATGCTCCCCATATGAATCAGATATGACAGAGAAAGATATTTGTCATGTAAAATATAAAATCCGAGAAGTTAGCGTGTGCACTTTGGAGCGGGTGATTGGGGACCAATTCCCACTGCTGCATTTTAAAAAAATCCAAAGATGCAGTACTAAACTCCCCATATATTGAGCATTTAATTAACTGAAAACATTTTGTTAAATAATCTGTGTAAATAAGTGTCTACAATTTGGAGATCCATATACTCCATTTCTGCAGTGTTCATATTAACATGGGGTAAATATGATAATAAAATACACACTGAGTCGCCTAGTTCTCGGCCTAAAAGTTGCTAGCAATATGATGCGTATGGTATTATCACAACTAGTTTACCAAAATAGTGTTTGACAGTTTTTTTTCTGGTCTTTTTTTCTGGCCAGTTATTCTACAGGATCATATTTTTGATATTAACAATGATTACAATTTAACATATTTATTAAAGTAGTAACATAATTTTTGATTAAAACACATCTGGCCATCTGTTGTAATTTACAAGTGTGAAATCTTACTCTCAAGTATAAGTAAATTCATGGATACGTCTGAAGTTATCTGCTTTACTTGTAATTCAGGAATGTCCATGTTTCGAGACGACGCGCGGAATTCCTGAAGAGAAACCGATTCAAGTTGAAACATTTTTCAGAAGAAGATACAATACGATGTCTTAATTTGTGTCAGATGTTCGGGAGCAACAAAAAACGTTGGTGAATGAGGTTACTGCTCGAAGCTGGCTGTCGTGTGCGGATGATGTTATGTATTTCATTTTTTATGAATTTTATGCCGTTTATGTGCGATTGAAAAATTAAATCTGAATAAAACAGGATCAAAATCTGTTTTTTTATTATAGGTAGAATCAGTTTTGTAGTTGGGTAGTGATAATTTTCTCTAACTGAAAACAAGAGAAAAAATTAAGGCCGCAAATAGTTTCTTTGTATAATGAATGACACAAGTTGCACACTTTTCGAAAATTAAATAAATTTTACGGAGTATAATTATTTAAATCGAAATCGTAAGTGTGAGTATCTCGTGCCCCACTGATTTTACCTTCCCATACCATAAGCAAGCCACTCACATCCCCCGCCTTTCCACAAGCCCAACAACACCGTTTTCAAAGTCGAGTTCAAGGACTCTAGGCTATCTGACAACTTGCATAACGATAATAATATTTCCGACTATTTCTCTTTTTATCAATTAAACTTCTTTGTGACAATATTCAGGATCTTTCGTATTTTTATTCATATTTGACCTACGACTCGGTGAAACATTATTTAGTTTGAATAACGTACAATAATTATTGTTTGTGTTTTAATAAGCATTTCCACTTGAGATTTGGTGTGTCAGGGGCAAGAATTGAAAAAGAGACAGCACTACTGATACGTTTGATATTCACCTAGACACTACGACTATTTGTTAGTAGTTAGTGGACGGATTGCATTTGGTGCAAATCTGTAAATACTTGATTTATTTGATTGATTTCTTTCGTTTTAATATAATTAGCAGATGGTTAGCGACTAATTCTCGTAAAAAAGATGAATTTATTAAGAGATGCTAATGCTTATGCCCTGCTCGTCGATTTTAGAGATTAACATCAGTTGAATCAGTTGAAATACGACCTCATGGTGGAGAGGGATCAGAAGAAATTTCTGAGATTTCTATACCTGCGGGTGTATGGATACTATCCATGGCTTTATCCAAC
>JAGVSQ010015686.1:0-10039 GCA_022683975.1 Rhyacophila evoluta
TTTTAATTCTTTCTTTATTCTTTTTTTATATTTTAATAATGTATTCTGATGTTTTCGTTATAACCATATGTATATCGTGTTTTTAATATATTAAACTTATAACTTGTAATATTACAACATGTATAAAAAATAAATAACACACTATGTAGGTTCTTATGCTCTAATTCTTACAAAAGTTATCTTAACAGATTGCTTTTCACAAGAATTGGGTATTTAGGCAATTTATTAAAACATCTGGCTAGTGCATAGATTTCCAAAGTGGGTGATAGCGGGTTCGTAAGCATTTGAGGTGCGTTTAGGCTGTCTAGAGAGCTGGCTTTTTGTAGAAGAAGTTAATTACTACATTACGTGAGCTAAAAAAAACGAGAAACTTAGAAAGTTTCGTGTTCCTGCAATATTGGCAATGATCATATTATATTTATCAAAATTTTGTAGTGAAGTCGAAATTTGTGTTGTAAATGAAGTATCCATGACAACTGCGCGCATGACAGTAGCTGTGTGCTGTGTGCACGCCTAAACAACCACGCACATGACAAGTGCTCACAAGACATTTGCGCACACATTTAAGTGCCCACACTAACACAGAAATTAATATTAATATATCTATACTTAATTTACGTAATTATAGTGTAAATAGATTTTTATATTTTATTTTTATAATACAAAGTCACTTACTAAAAAATGTTTTGAGATAATGAGTATTTTGTGATTTCAATTTTAAATGTCTTTGCATGAGTGAAAATAAACGATTTTTTTATTCAATACTTATGGTTGTTTCCAATAGCTTTGAGCTTTTACAATATTTTAATGGAACAATTAGATTTGTAATTATATTAAAAGTATATTAAAAAATATGAAAGGTTAGAGATTTTTCGCGATATCGGTTTCTTTGAGTTTGAAGTACTGGTGATTTTTATTTACATTATCTCAAATTTATTCATTTGTCATTAAGTAAGTAACTATTTAATATTTAAAATAAAATATAAAACTCTACCTATAGTATAATTACGTAAATTAAGTATAAAATGTCTTATTAATATTAATTTCTGTGTTAGTGTGAGCACTTCAATGTGTGCGCAGATGTCTTGTGAGCACTTGTCATGCGTGCAGTTGTCTATGCGTGCACTTGTCATGCGAGCAGTTGTCTATGCGTGCACTTGTCATGTGAGCAGTTGTCATGTGAGCAGCTGTCATGCGTGCAGTTGTCTGGTTACCATTTAAACACTAATTTAGCTCAACAAAATGAAACTCTCAAAATGTGACAAATATTTTTTTTAAAGAACATATAATGAAATATAAAATTATTGCCTGCATCTTTGTCTTTTAATCTTCATCTTCAATGTGGATATTTACAGGTCCTGCAGTGACACGCGTCGGATGGCTAGGAAAAACAATGTTATCTAACTATACAGTTGTCACTGCAAATAATTCAGCCATGCTTAGTTTCGGTGATGTGCACTTACAGCTTTCTGCTGCTGAACATGATTCCAAAGTAATAATCAACATTGCATGGACCTCACCTGTTGCTCAACGATACGTTGATTGCTTGGATCTTGGTAATTTATGAATATATTTCTTCTTTGTCATTTTTATATCTATTTATCAAAAAAAAAAGAGAAAGATTTATAGTTATATGCGTTTACTTTACAGGGGACATGAACTGGTTTGGAGGTCCTCAACAATACAAACAGCTGTGGCCCGTAGACAAGCTAATGTTTCATGAATATTCATATGTAACAAAAGCTGTAGATAATTGCGCCATCACGGAACCGTACTGGGTTAATGCTGAGGGAACTCTCATATATGTTCACAAGAAAGTTCCTCTGTTTATCGACCAAAACAACATGGAAAGTCGCCAATTATGCCTCGTGTCTGAAAACAAAGACCCCTACTCACGGATGCGCTCGAGCAATGTCTTGTCTTATGATGTGGTGTTGACAGGTGATGCTAAATCGGGACATGAATATGCCGTCGACAAGTATTTAGGCAAACCGACTGACTTGCCCGATTTCAGGATGGTCGAGCATCCCATTTGGTCCACATGGGCACGATATTTTAGACCTATCAACGAATCAATAGTCATGAAAATGGCGAAGGAAATTATTTTCAATGGTTTCAACAACAGCCAAATCGAGATCGATGATCTGTGGGAAGTGTGCTACGGATCATTGATTATGGACACAAGAAAATTTCCCAACATGAAGAAAACTGTGCAGGATCTCAAAGACATAGGGTTCAGAGTAACTCTATGGATTCATCCTTTTATCAATGAGAACTGTCAACCGTGGCACAGCGAGGCTAAAAATAACGAGTAAGTCAACTATTGCATTGATTTTTTAGAAAAAAATGTATGATGGAGATTGATGACATTGTTGAATTTGCTCTCTTTCCTTCTGAAAGCTTTTCTAATATACAATATGACAGTATCTTGAACGAACAATATAAGTATGGTTATATGAATTTTCTCTTTAAAAATATTAGATTTCTTGTGAAATCGGAGAATGGGAGCATTTTTACTAAATGGTGGAATCAGAATAATACCCGAGCATCATACGTGGACTTCACAAACTCCAAAGCTTCCGATTGGTGGATCAAACGAGTTGTGCAGCTTAAGACTGAATACGGTTTTGACAGTTTCAAGTTTGACGCTGGGGAATCTGGATGGCAACCACAGGTTTTTGTTTTTTTTTACCACATTTCTAATATATCTAATACATTGAGCAATAAACTGTCTTAACATAATCCACATTCGAAGTATGTACTAAAAATAAATACTTCTCCCTGATTTGAAAAGGCGTCATATGGGAGAAAAAGAGTTTTATTTACTGGAAATACATTAGCTTAATTAAAAAGGAGATTTGAATTGATTATTGATCTTGGTTAAATTTTAATCTACTGAATTTTCATGCAGTATTTGTTACTGCAGCCCATCATTAGCGATATACTGAGAAGTTCCTTTATCGTGAGTTTCTGTAATGGATGTAAATTACTTGTTTAGATTAGCATTCAAAATGGCGACATTGATGAACAACCGGCGCACAATGTCATCGATTACGTGAGGCTCGTTTCTCTTTTGGGCCCTATGATCGAAGTACGCTCCGGACAAAGGTTCCTATGACTATATTTATACTAGTATATTTTTATACTAGTAGTTCCTACAATAGTTAGTCGATTAAGTTCTCTTGTTATTTCTCTCATCTTTGCAAAACTACAGTAAAATCATATAAAACATGTTATGTTGTTCCGTATTTGTTTGGCATTGTTATATAAATACGATTCAGAGAGTTGCTGCAGGTTCATTCTCTCTGTATTGAAAAATAAATGAAAATGGATTGCTTAAGTTTATTCTTTAATATGATGTAATTCTAGATTCATTGCAAGATATTCAGATTCGACCATGTAGCAGATGACCTAAGCCCTTTGAAAAACTTTTATTTACAATCATTCCCACTTGTTGAATAATTAATTCAATTATATATCTACGCATGTACGAAAATATTCATGATACTGGTAAATGTATTTGTCAATTGTTTGACCACCGTCATTATATTTTTAGTATATATGTCCTGTGGGTGCAATTATGAATCGAAAGTTAAGTCTTCTTAATTCTTATTAAAAAAAAATGAAATATCCGTTTCACTCAGAACATATTTCTATAAAGCCACATTGTGCCATCATTAATGAATACAAAATAGTGATGTTTTGATAATTTGCATCAAAAAGATCAATTTATATCTGGAAGGATGCAAGATGGCTAGCGGGTGGCAAAAAGTTCTGGAGGCACCATGTGGTGGTCATATGCTCCACGTGGGAACGAATATGCCAGAAACAATGTTTAAATACCTCAAAATAAATTTTTGTCATTTATCTGTATGGAATTGTAATGAGTTTAGACGTTTTGCAATACTTTTATATGCTGGGAAACTGTCATAAAAGAAAGTTTTGAAAGAGCCTTTAGTTTCCCTTTGGTAACATAAAGAACAATGAGAAATTGAAAAATCAGTGTAATCTTTTAAAGTTTAGCCACAGGTCCCACTTCTCCCGATCAGCCTGATTCAATCCCTCATAGTTTGCTTGACTATTAAGTTTCAGAAATAACAATATCCACAAACGGAATATTGTGCGCTGAGAATATTCTCAATTTTGGTACATCATGCCATTGTGTGGCTTTGTATCAGATTTAATTTTATTAAAAATAAGCATCGGTCTGTTTCAACTGATCATCATTTATCTGGGTGAACTGTTAAAAAGGCAAAACCTGGGTCGCCAACAGTGATGGAAGTTTACCAGTTTTAGATAATCGAACAAACTTTCAGCAGCTTACTCGACATTCGTAAAGCATCCACAAGCAAATCTATTTTATAAAATTGTTTGATAGTATCAGAACAATATGTATTTTTTAAATATTATTTTTTTTATGTTTTTAAATGACTTTGTAAAAAGAAATAATTACGTTTCGATATTGATCATGTTTAGTAGACCAAATTTATCGATACATTTTTTTATACATTAGAGCCACACCGCTCGCCTGCTATACACCACTTACATATATTATACATCATTGATTATCCATATTTCACACTAAAATGTGTTTAAATATTTAGTTTTGTATTGAGCAAAAATAATGTAAGCCCTTACAACAGGACTCAAGACTTACCCGTGTTCATTCGCATGATTGACAAGGATACCGTGTGGACACTCGAGAACGGCTTACCGACACTAATCACCACTCTCCTGCAGATGAACATAGCCGGCTACACGTTTGTGCTGCCTGACATGATCGGGGGCAATGGGTACAATGAACCCCCTTCCAAGGAGCTTTTCATACGCTGGCTGCAAGCAAACGTCTTCATGCCATCTATGCAGTACTCTTTCGTTCCTTGGGATTATGACAATGAGGTATGATTGTATATTAGTTTATTGATTCCATAACATCATATTTTAAATCTTCCTCCTAAATCAAGATTATCAAATATTTTCAATGGGTGAGCTGAATATATGTACATCAGATCTTTACTAAATATTTACCAGTGTCATAAATGAAATATACAATTATATATATACATAAAAAAATAGGCAATCCAATTTCTTGATAATATTTAGGGAAAAAATATCAAAAATATAAGGAACCAAGACGTGGTACAAAATAATAGTTTAAAATATTTCTATCGAAGAGCGATTTTCCGTGTTGAGCGATTTCAAAGTGAAAGTGATCGCCATAATGAAATAATAAATAAAAAATGTTTATGAATTTCATTTACCTGCATACATGAATATTTACTAGGCGGATCGTGGACTTTTTTAGATGACTACTGTCATAAAATATCAGTAAATCCACAAATGATTTTCATTGCACAGTCTATACTTCAACCTTGCATCTTACAGTACAATTTTCAATTCTCATATTCTCGTTTCAATTTCAGTACTCTTAGTAATTTATTTTATTTTACAGACAATAGAAATCAGCCGCAAGTTTACAGATCTCCATGCTAAGTATGCAAATCAAATTTATGCTGCAATGCAGAACAGTGTGAAGGCAGGCCAGCCTGTAAATGCCCCCATCTGGTGGAATGATCCTTCCGATGTCATCGCTCAGGGCATAGACGACGGTGAGGCATTTATAATAACTGATCGATGAAATTATCTTGTATCGACTCTTTTCTTCATATATCTTGCAAACACGTGAAAATGATATGTGTGAATTTTTTTTATGAAATGCAGCAGATACGTCTAAGGATATTTAATTTAGGCAAGAGAATTGAAATCAAATGGACTTTGATAGATAATTGAAGATCTTGGTTTTAAAATGACAAATGTCCACTATTTTTGAAAACATTTTCCAGTTCTTTGTTCATGCGTTTATGCAAAGGTTCTTGTTAAAAAATTTAAAAATATATATTTCTCCCTCAAACTGACTGGTAAAATATGGTACTTATGCAAAAACAGCAAATGTCCATTTTTTCGCCTCTTTTATTACTACTTGGCGCTATTATCACTGACTGTTTGATGTTTGTATTGTTCTTTACGTTGTTTGTTTATATAAATTTTTGGGTTATTTGAGGGTTTGGCATTACACATTATTCTGAAAACATTTAAAAATTGAAAAATTTACCTAAAAACAAAATTATGAATGTGGGTACTAGTGGGAGAGTAGATCTCCGAAACGCGAAGACATCTTGACAGATTATTTTCACAAGAATTATTTGTCGTACAATTGCTCAACCCGATGGGCATCCAGTCCTACATTTTCGGACTTTAAAATCCGACAGATGGGGAATCGAACTCGTATTGATGAACCTGTCTGGTGGCGTATATATATGATTTAATATTTTAGTAAGGAATTTCACTCATGCTTAAAAAATATTCTTTAAATACACCTTTTTATTATATTTACATGTAATCTATTTGAATATAATAAAATATTATTTTTATTCCGAAGCAAAAACAGCAAAGGTCGCACTGACTTTTTTTTAATATTTAATTACACATACTTAATTAATAATTTTTGTCAAATTCATTCGATGCATATAAGAACTCTCTTTAAGCTTTCATCATTAGAATATAAAAAAATCATTAGAACCAAGAAACCATACAAAACAAAAAAACCAAACTTCCAAATATTGAAACTGGACTTGCACAGCAACGTTGGTCTCGGCGAGCACATGGTAATGAAGCCAGAAACTTCTCAGATCCATCGACGCAAGGCAGATTAAGAGAGATTGTTTGTTGCATATCATTTTGTACACAGGTACATGCGTGACACTTAAAAGCATTTGATCTTTCTTTTCGCGAGTGGTATTCAGTTTAAATGCTTCCCTGAAAAACAGTCGGCTTGTGACATTTGTGTTTTTTAACCTGAGGTCTCCATTATATTATTTCAAATTCTAAAAATTACATTTCATCATTTCTAATTACAATGAATGTAATCAAGCAGCTGACACTCGGCTAGAACTCAGTATTATAGTGATAATGAAGACATTCTTTTTGCATCAAATATAGCATTTTTATTTAATATACACTTGCATACAATAAACAATACATTTTTCATCCATACAATCTACTTAAATTAATTATGCATTTCTGTGTGAATAATAATTATTTTAGTTCAATAAAATAACTGCTTAGTGTACTTCAAAGATAAGATAAATTGAAAAAGCAACGATTTTTTATAACACGCTGATTGCTTAATCACACTTACAAAAATCAGTTTGATACGGTCTGATTTTTTTTATATTTTATAATAGGAGTAGCTTATAATTATCATGTAGCATTTCAGATTTCACCCCTTTTTATATTAAGTGAAGCGACAACGATGATGCGATGATGCTAATGATTCGTTTCACTTTTTTTCGTTAGGTATCAGTTAGGCATCTGGTCCTGCATATTTGAATCTTTAAAATCATTATTCAGCAGCAGGACTTAAAACCAAAAAGCGTGCGCTTACTAGTCTGTAACTGAGGTGACTGTGGATAACAAGCTTAGCGGTTTCTTTATTTTTCATTTCAGAGTTCCTTTTGGGCACAAGTATTCTTGCAGCACCGGTATTAAAAAAAGGAGCAGTCAGCCGAGACATTTACCTACCTGATGGCATCTGGACTTACCGAGAAAATGAGACGATTTTCTATGAAGGCAAAAACTGGTACAGAGACTTTCCGGCTCCCTTGGATACCTTGCCGTACTTCAAATTGGTGTCCGCCTCCTCCGCACGTGTGTGAGATATGAGCTCGTCAGTAGCTGCTGTTTCCTTTTCACTCATTGTGTAAACACATCTCTTAATTAGAAATATATTATTTTACATTATAATCAAAATTTATTTTATGGTACTTTTAAAAATTTTACTACACTAGTTTTAGAATAGTGCATATACTTATATAAGCCAAACGTCTTTATTTTTTTTATTTAAACAATGAAAATAAAATTTATAGTATAGTCATCGTTGAGAAATATTTCTGTCACAGAATTATTAATTCATCTGCACCATAGAGTTGAAGAAATTCTAGCAAATAATCGAAGGAATATGGTGAAGCAAAAGCTGCAATTTTCTCTATTTTTGCCATTTGATATGTAAAACTTCTTACAGATGGCGTCCCCGTAGCCGATTCAGAAAGAGAGCATTATTATTATCTCACTGTGATTATAGTAAAATTATAAAAAATTAAATATATTACATAAAATACTTTTCTAATAATCATATTGAAATACGCCAGTTAAAAAATAAACAGCATCACTCAGGGAGGACTAGAATATACTCAGAATACGACATTGCATAGAGTTTCAATTATTATACAGATTGAAAATAGCTCCCATGTGGAAGGATTTTCTAAAAATTAATTAACGGTATTTTCTCATATTTAACTCATTTTTATAAAGTCTTCCCAATAGGAGGTATTCACCCTTGATAATGAAATACTATTTTTTTATACATCAGATATAAGTTATAAATTAATTAAAGTTTAGTTGATAAATATTGTGGACTCCTCAACTGATATATAAAAATTAATAAATAAAAATTTATAACTCCTTCATTATCATCATATATGTACTATATACCTAACATATATGATTTCATAATGATAATAATATTAGTCATCATATCATAGGAGTGGGTAAACAAATTAATCAAAGAAAAGCACTCCAACTTGAAAAGCAAATTGACTCAGTCATCGGTTGACTATCTTTCACAAGCTGAACCATCATTACATTTTGAAGAACTTATTACGGCCCAGTGTTGCTCCTCACATCTGTTTACAGCAATCGACTCATCTTCTCTGGACCAGGGTGATATTCGTCGGGCGAGTCTTCCACATTATATTTCCAACCATACCAAGGAACTGCATCGAAATAAAATTTCAATTAGTACTTAAGACAACTCATCGACCGTCATAAAAAATAACAATTCAGTCTTTTTATGAGTTTTTGTTGAGCTTGTCCATGAAAAATTTATTGATTTCCGCATGTGTATACTGTTTTCAGTATAGCCATATACAATTAATTGACACTCATATTATACACATTTAGCTCCCTTCCCTGATATTCTAATCTTTCTATATTGTTTTAATATACACATATGTAGCAAAGCAGCGAATCTACAATTTAATACTTATTTTATAAAATAGTACTAACAGAAAATAATCAGAAATTATACTAAAAAAAAATGATGGATGGTCAGCCTGAGCCTAAGCCTGATTTCATCACAAAACAATATCATCTTATACATAATATGCCATGCAGTGCTGCATTTGTAGCAATGCATCATTTAATGTTAATTATTATTAATCAATATAATTAAACCATTCATTATAAGCTTTTTGATATACTTAATTCTCTTTTTTCACATTTTTTGAAATAACATGGTCCAAGAAAACACTGTTTAAAAATCTAAAAATCTCGCATGATCAAGGTACAGATTCAACATTCAAATCATATTATATCCAGTATCATTTGAAAATATTCCATGAAAAAATAATAACTTCAATGAGTTGTGTTAAATTTGCTTCCCTGACATTATCTAAGGCCATCCACCCCAAACGCATTCTGGAAATTACTTTATGGCCAGAATGTTTAGAGCCTAAAAATCTTATGTCTAATATAAATCTAATATGAGCCATTCTAAATAATGAAAAATTGAAAATATTGCAGAATTAATAATTGACAAAATTAATGAATAACAAATTCTAAAGAATATTTTAAAAACTGTAAACGATTACAAGTTAGTTTATATTAGTGATGATGATAAAGTTAGTCCAGTATCTGGAAGCACAATTCTAGACGGCCTCCAACTAGCCAATAAACATGAAAACCATTTTTAATGACAGCAATGTTGAATGAGTTGTGTAATTCCAGCATGATTCAAAAATGACTATGGCACTTTATACAAAATCATATAAAGAGCAAAAAAAAAAATCATCATGTATGATAACCAAATTCACACATAAATTCAGTTACACAAAAGAATCACCACTAAATATTTCTAGTGACGAGAGTGATTTTTCACCGAGAAAAAAACAAAAGAAATCAATTATGTTGAATGATAAATAAT
>JAGVSQ010015687.1:0-10039 GCA_022683975.1 Rhyacophila evoluta
GCTAACAGTGCTCTCACATATGGAAGTTTACCAGTTTTAAATAATTTAGAATTTATAACATCTGTGTTTAGCTGTTATATCAAACTATTAAAAATATATGACCTATATGAAAAGTCGATGAAGAAAACACTTGCCCATTTTAATATAATATGTATGCGCCACAGTGTGTCGGGGTATCTGATATCTTTTTTATTGTGTGCACGAATGAGCTCGTACGAACGTAAAATAAAACATATTTTCGTGAGAATAAGAGTTTTCGCTACTGACAGTCGTAAAGCTGAGATATTTTATAAAGGAAAATGCTTCGGTGAAAGCCACGGGAACTGAGTATGTCTTGTTATATTGTAGATCACGTTCGGTATCCAGTAGGTGTAATGATCATTTCTTTAAATAATATAATCATATTACAACCATACGTATCGCGTTTCTGAGAATATTTTTCTTCTTTAAATGTTTTAAATCAATATCATTACGAAAATACATAATATATTAAGAGACCCACTAGTTCATAAATAAATCAATATTGAGTATATGACGAATAAAATAAATACTTTTTGTTTAATACTCGGACTCGAAAATTAAGCTACTCTCACAGCTAGCAAGCATATTTAAATACGTATACATTTCAACAAGCTTACTTCATACATATCAGTCTATTATAACAGACAAAATATCCGTAAATCAGTGAAAATGCGAACATTTGAAATGGTTTTTGTTTAATTTAACTATCTTGATGCAGACAGATTTAGAAGCTCCTTATTTGTATAGGACAATATATAATAATGCTGGAGAAGAATTAGCCGAAGAACATAGAGTTCGAAGTAGATGAAGGTTAGCCTGAGTATCACATCACAATTGAAGGCCAAATAGCAGATGTTATAGTCTGAGAAAATGAGAATGAAGATACCGTGAAGGAAGAAAGGAAAAGCCCAAAAATGAATTTATCAGTGATAAGATCGCATGTCGATGATCTACTGACATGTATTGTGGATTCGTCTGGTAACGAAAATCAACAGCATTTTCATAAAAATGCATTCAGAAAACTTATTTTATATAACGAACTGAACTGCACCCGCATTAGTCCGTTATATCGAGGTGCCAATGTATATAAATTACTTTTGGTTTATTTTAAATATTGTATAAACTGGTTGAATTTTCATAATATTATTAATGTAAAAATTAGCATTAAAAATAACTGCACGTCGTAAAATTAATGATATTTGGTATCTAACATGTAATTTTTTATAAACATTCAAACTATTACACATGAATTTGTTATTCAAATTCAGTTCGGCTGATTATAATATAAGTTCGCAGTATTTTAAAAACCAATCTTCGCTTAGATTAATATTTTACATATAACACCACACCTATAGTCGAGTGATATTTGAGTGAGAAAAATATGCCGACAGCGCCTGCATTATTGAAAACTCAATTTCTATTTCACGTTCATTGTCAATTGAGTTGATACCTGCCAACTAACGACTACATCCCGGAGGGCGGGAAACCATTATAAATCGTTTTATTTCAGTCAAATGTTTTACGATGTTGAATAGGAATGTAAAAAAACAACGCTAACTGTGTCACTGTCAACTGTACGCTATGGGCTCCTTAGTAGTAATATTTTTTAATACTCAATTAATTATTATTTTGGACTACATACATATTCGTATTACAACATACGCTCTCGGCATGTTTTTCATTTTTAAGACTTGGTGACTGTAGTATTTTTCGCTGTTTCAAAATGAAAAAACGACCCTCGCTGCTCAGTAATTAAGTGAATTGTGCTGAATCTGGTTTCGGAAGTTGAAACATAAATACACAAATATTTGCATATATTTCTCTACGCATTTTATTTGAATTCAGGACATAAGCAAAGTGAGTTGTTCAATATTTGAACGAAAAAATCATTTACATAAAATTATATAAATGTGCTAAGTCGTTCAATATAAATTTATTCATGTTTATTGTATATTTTTATTAATGTGTCGATTAAAAATATCATCATTTCATATTGAAATTAGAATCGAAAAAAAATTGAATGGCGCTCATTTATTAATATTGTATGTTTTACGAGTATATCTTCTCCTGGCACTAAAGTTGGTGATTATTATACTTTTGTTAAAATTAATTTTTATTTTAAGAATATTAATTTCATTTGTATTATATTCAATATAGTATGTCTCAAGTCGGCATACTTGCCTCGCATCCAGGGAGTGGTGATTCGATTCGCACGTTGCTGAATTTAAAAAAATATGAAAATACCAATTAGGTTGAGCAATTGTCTGAAATAATTCTCGCGAAAAATAATCTGTTGAAAAATATCTGGGGAAATCCATGTACTCCACTTTCGGGGCAGACATCTTAATACTGTGTAGATTCATACACTCCACCTTCAGAACGGACTTGGTAATATATATAGAGTAATTTTTCACTACATGCATCATCGATTGTGAGCAGTCCAAAATAAATATAAATATTTTAATTTATTACTTATTTTATTTAACATTTATGAAGATAATTGCATTATTCTTATGCAGATTTAACTCGCTAACCGCCGAGTTTCTCTATTCGCTATTCAATAAATGACCTTGAGTAATATGAGTGACCTTGGAGTTCCTTTATAGATAAATCAATATGGCATGCGATGCTCTCGATTACTAGGTTTTCACAAATGATTGTAATTTTGTTCGTGAGTTCTAAATCTCGCGTTGTTGACCGATTTATTGAGCGCGCACGCGTTGATGCCGAAGGTCCTGGCTTAAAATCCCTTAGCCACATTTTTAACAAGTGAAATATTAAGTGCAGATGCTCAATAGATTGAGCGATTAGCTTACGACTAATTTATGTAAAAAATAGTATTGATATTCACACTGTGGAGATCCGTACGCTCCATAATCGCAGTGGACGTAATCAAATATTCCCAATCTAGTTATTTATAAATTTTACTGTAGTTTGCGAGCTTAGATAAGTATCCCTCGATGATTTATCTTATTAAATATTCTCTCCGCATATCGAATACCGCATATCAGCCATGAATGTAGTAGATTTTCCAAACAACTTTTCCTTACAAATTTGACCACGGCCAAAAGTACCGGTATTTATTATATCAATAAATATTTTACCCTGCATTTTTTTCTTACTTTTAAGTAAGCTGAGTCTTTAAGTTCTAGGTTAAGTGTTTGTTGATCGTTTCCATATTTTATTATTCTGTATACTGTGCATGCATGAAAATCTCTCAGTTACGTGAAATATTAGTGAGTTTTACATGGAGTTAAAGCGGCAGTCAATGCAAAATCCAAAGAGAAAACCATGTCACATAATGGCAGGGAGTGGCGTGGGATTTGCGAAAATTCTAACCGCATATCAATAAAAAATGACAATAATAACAATTTAGTTTTATCTATAGACACCATTCAAACAATATCTTCTTTGCGTTACATTTTATTCACAGACACACGGTGCTGTTATGATTGTCGGTAATCTACTGGAAATAGTTCCGCTATAATATGCGGAATGACTTTGAAAACTTTCATTAGAATATGAAACGCGAGTAAATACATTTTTTTTTGCATCTCATAAAAAGTATGAAAACGTTTAGCTGCAGTTAGTGAAGGCTATTGTTTTCTTGGGAGAACTGTACTACAATGCTCAATCTCTTGTTGTGCATATCATTGTATTATCTATTATGCTTTTTTTAAATAGAATTTATTTTGCATTTCGCCTTACTTTTGATTAATAAGTATCTCACTGATTTTATGTTACAAAACATTTTCTTCTTTCACTCAGTTTTGATCACTACAGGTGCACATTCATCGTCTTCTAATTATTAGTCACTGCAAATGTGAGTTTTTCACTGGTCCCAAACTTTTTCAATTCCATTAACCACAATCTTCATCATCATGTACCAAACGTTATGTTTAAAAAACTAATCATTATAGTGTGCTTAAGAAACGCTATCTTCTTACGTTGATGATTCTTCGCGTTATATGTTTTTACAATTTTGATTAATTGCGTCTAGAATAAATTTATTTCAGCAGTCTTAAAATTAATAAATTGACAAATTTACCCCTTTCCAGAGATTGTGGACTTCACCCACTGGGACCCACAAATAAATCAAGTGTGATAAATTGTATTTTAATATCTGGGTTTATTTTTTTATAATTTTATTTCATAAGAGCTTTAACTATTTTGTTAGTAGTATACTCTTGATAATAAATAAAAAATAAAATAATAAAAAATAAATCTCATTGATAATCGAGTTACATTGTTATTAATTATAGTGTAGTGTCATGGACTGCATTTTCCAGATTTTATAATTCACTAATAAAACATGTGATTCGATTTTATATGTACATATTACTCCGCAATAAAATCTTACGATCATGTTTTATGTTATTTACATAAAAATGTTTTTGTCCATTAAAATAGTTTCATTTACTCGTTATTTTTGTTTATGTGTTTGCCTTGGTGCTTATCAAATATTGTAAGCTGCCTATTAAAAATTATTTTTATTATAGCTGGATTTTCGATACAATTTACATTTTAAGTAAACAGATGTATTAAAAATAAAGAAACGAATAACTCCTAAATCATTCGATAAACAAATAGATAATTTGAAATAGTCTTATTATATTATTGTATATTTAAAGCGACATATGGTATTCTTATACATATTTCTTCTTCTTACATACAAGTTCCCTAAGTGGAACTTATGGAAACCAGGTATCATATCCAACAGTGACTTTTTCCAGCCAGTACTCTTGTGTTCTCCCAAGTCATGCCAGCATTCCGTAAATAGTATTTGTTGGCTTTCTAGGACCCCGAAATTAAGTTAGCTTCATGACATAATCTTTAACGGTAGTGGGTTATTCCTGGGAATTTAAAATGCTTATGTAATATTTATTCATTGTCTCTCGGTTTGTTACGTCAGTGGTCGTAATGATTAACAAGAAATTGAACGATTGGTTGATGAATAAACCTCGTGAAAATTTATATCGAGATAACTCTTTCGATTGTTCAGATCCACACGATCCTTTTTAGAAATGAACGCATGCAATTTAATGATACGCTACGATACAACGCAAATTATTATATATTAATAAAATTTCTAAGAAAAGAGTCTAAATTATTTCATCAGTATTTTTTGCACGTCATATTGATTAAATACAATTAAGCAATGCAGCTGTCAGCTGTCTATAACAATGCTATACTTACAGTAATAATGGTTTTATTGTTCTTAATTATTGAAGAGTAATTCACAAATGCTTAAATTGTATTATTTTACTTTTTCCTTCACCCAATAATTATTTCATCACTGTAAAAATATTTTCTCATCGCGTTTGCACTTGACACTCCCCATTTCATGATCATCATTTTTAAGTTCAATACATTTACTATATAATATAATGTGTATAAAAAAACTATTCTCATGAATTTTGCTACGGAACGTCTTGAACTGTGATACATATCGTGTTTAAAGGTAATACATGAACATGTTAAATTTGTTATAATCCATTCTTCATCGGCTAAGTCTTAAATCTTTTGGATTCATCGCGAATCACGATATATTATTTCTGTCTAAATATACACCCACAGATTTTAACTCTCTACACTCTAAACGAACTCATTTGGAAATGCCAATATTATGAAATATGATGTGATTATGCGATATACTTTTAGAAAAAGTATATGTTGGGTTCTGTTTGGCGAACAAAAAAATAACCTGGCAAAAAAATAACGATACTTCGTAGACATAGCACCTCTTTCAATAAAATGACCGAAAACGGCGCAAGTTCATTTTAAATATAAGTAAAAATCATATATTATAAAATGAACATTAGTTATGCATTTATCGATAAATAGCGAATATACTGGATACTGGAATAAAACAAATTTTTATTTTTGTGCCTCTCCTTCGTCACCCGACACGCTCCTGCACCAGTACGGGCTTCAATGTGTCAAGTGTCCCAGGAGCAACATCCTAAGGCTTTCCGGCATATACTTGATTGTGCATGGTTGCTATTCTAACTAAGCTCTGTTAATAACGAGCCTTGTTG
This sequence comes from Rhyacophila evoluta, assembly GCA_022683975.1. Lineage (NCBI taxonomy): Eukaryota > Metazoa > Arthropoda > Insecta > Trichoptera > Rhyacophilidae > Rhyacophila > Rhyacophila evoluta. Next base: position 6,060 of record JAGVSQ010015687.1, read on the forward strand.
ATAAGAAACCTTCCGCTCGCCGTAAGATTTCGTGTTATCTTTATAGCTAGAAAATTGTATTTTTTTATACACCAAATTGTAAATTTTAATGAAAATATATTAAATTAAAAAAAAAATTAACCATTTCCACTCGCATGAAAATTTACTCGTTAAACTTCCTGCAATGTATATTTTAAATACTGTCTGAATACACACGTAGCACGCCGTTAGCGTTAATCTTGGTGATTTTTCCTCTCGATTCTTAATTGGCCTACACTTTTCAATCTCTCCACGGGGAAGTCGGGCTCCCATGCAATTTGTATTGTTGTTTGTTGGCGAAGAGAAATTAAACCGGAGATCAATGTCAGGGGGCGACCGTTTCACACAAAACATCCGTTTAAAATTAAATTCGTATACTTACATATTTCTTGCTCACAGCGCGCTTGCGATATTTTATAACATTGTAAAGTACAAGGTGTTCATAGTTTAAGGTTTTTTTATTAACTAAATAACAATGTAGATATGGAAGATCACGGCCGGGTCGAAATTAATGTGCTCGTAATAAAAATTGGATAAGAATATGTATTTACTATTTCTGTTTTAGACGAAGTAAAAAATAACCCATGAAGTGCTGGAAAAGTTACAAAATTCTTGTACAATCTTGATTGTTTGCTATTATAACATGTTCTTCTAGCATGTTCGTTTCTTGAATTCAGTCTTTCTCTTATCTATCGTGGCCATACAGGTATCGTGTGGCTATTTCAGGATTGAGGCATAGCAACCATGTTGTTTCACGTTACGTCTTCGCTCTAGGTTGCAAGGACCGTCCTATAATCTTTTCACAGTGTACTAAATGATACACCCGTAAAACGACTTATCGGGAAATTTGAAATAACATCGCTTCCTTTCATATTATTTTGAATCGTCATATATTACTGGATATTAGTAATATATTTTGTGGTGTTTTCTATTGTGTGGCAATCGAAAAACGGTATTTGTATATCCAGTGAGACTATGTTTGAACCACCGCGTGCTTCTAATATATATAATCGTAAATTGTATGAGATGCTTGCTCGTTTGACGTTTTCTTACTATGCAATTTATCGCTCTCGTTTCTCGAATGAAAGTGCTTTCTTAGGAAAACTTTTTATCAATATATCTAACGAACCAAATGCATTACAATTCTAATAGTAAAATGATAATATACAGTACAATGTTGAACAGGATACCTAAATATTTAAATCGACTAATGGCGACTAAGAAGCAAAATAAATTACAATCGCTCTTTTTCATCATTTACCGAGTGAAACAAATAATGACAGTTATTGGTTTTGCATTTTGGCAGATGCTTTATTCTCATAAACTCTTTTAATCTACTTCATCGTTTCCTTTATCGCACTAATACTGGGAGACGCTTTTACTCTTCAGTCAGTCTCGGGAGTATATCATAATTTCGCCCTCCTACTAACTTACTAAAATATAACTCTTCAAATGCTATACTTCTAAACAATGCGTGCGTCTCATCAAAGATCCGTTGATCAACTATGCAGTCTAATTAACTACATCAAATATACTAGGCTTATAAAAAATATTTAAGCACCTTTGGTTGCAATGTGCGATAGATTCTTCTCGTGTAAACAGATACCTACAATCCCACTTCTTTATAGTTTAAAAAATCTACATATTGTTTTTGTTATCAACAACATTCTTATGGTTAGTGTGTATTTGAAAAATGTGTAATTTATTGTAAGTGTAGAGCTCTAATGAAGATTGAACTAATTTGTGCTGTTCATTTGATTCAAACATAAATTTTAATGGTAGTGTATTTTTTGTATCTCAATTAATATATTATAAATAAAAAAAAAAACAATTTAGCGTTTTTATTACGGTCGTGTTATTTATATTTGAGAAAATTATTTCACTTAGATGGTGTTTCAATCACTCGGCCGGAAAACATCAATCTTTTGATGTATTTACATGTTCATTTAATATAATTCGGGTCAGTGTAGATATATTTATTAACATCCGATTGCATCTTAATTATGCAAATATTTGATTTAGATCTTGTAATAAAAATAAATACTTAATCTTCTATAAACAAGATGTCATTGATCATTTTATTATCCTTTGCATTTTTATTCGTCCAATCTATTTAACAATATTTATATTTTTATAATAATTGATTTTTTGTATAATTATTCTATATTGCTGATTAAATTGATTGCGCATATACGACCTTCGACAGTAGTAGTCTTAATTTATGTGAGTTAGTTTGTAATAAACCAATCTTGTTCAAATCAATTTGTTATGAGCACAATGCACCTAATATTTAATTGATTGAATATGTTATTCATAAATAGTGACATTTTTCTTTGTTTTGTTTTCAGGTAATGGCTCATATTATTTTAATATCAACCAACACTACACAGTTCTGATGAAACAATGTTAAGGTGATCACTTTTTTATATCTTTTATAACTATAAATCCCTCTATTAATCCACGTTTAATCACCCGGATAATTTATACATACATTAACACACATTTATTCGGAAACTTTTATATTAATCAACCCAACTTTATTACTCGCTGGATATGTATATTGATTCGGAATTTAAGATATATGTACATTAGAATATCTTTATTATTATTCTCATTTTTTCAAAGCAGATTATCTTTAGGCATTCAATATCAATTAAAATGTGGACTAACACTGTATTAAAATTATATTGCAAACATAAAATAAATGAAATATCTTGAACTTATATTTTTAGTATTTTACACATGTTGAAAAACTGTGAAAATTTAACTGTTTAACACACACAATCAACAGAGAAATAATCTTTCCTCCCCTTGGTATTAATGTTGGTGCAACCGAGTTAGTTTTGATATTATATGGGTTCACTTTAAAATAAATACAAATAAAGACCTTTCCATAAGATGTTTCTAAATAGATCGACGCGTGTGTTTCATTCGATGATACTTACTTCCCATGCCTGTATAAAGGTTTATTAAGAATTAACAATGCAGTAAGACGATGGTGCATAAAGCATCCCACACATATGGCAACAGGATGTGCAGAGACAATTTTGTTTACGATCGGAATAAGTCCTTACTTGAATCATTTGATCGCAAATCACGCGTGGGAAATGTCGCGAGAATAAACACCAATCACGTATAAACTGTCTTATCTTGAGAGGGAGTAAAATTTGCATCAAGTGGTGTAAATTTACATTTCGTCCTTATTTTTGTTGGTATAATAGTTTTTAACTGACGGATCAATGAGAATAACCTTGGTTTCTCTTCAACCACCTGCCCCGTATTCACACCCGTTATGCGGGATATACCGTGGCGTAACTAACGTGCGGCGCTTTTCAAAGTGCCAAAAGTGTACCACAAACAGCTTTCCAAGACCTTTTTTGGCGTGCACTAGAGTGCGTGATTCCTGAAGAATAATAATCATCCAATTTATTATAAAATCTTTATAAGAGTATATGTGTCATTTAGATTTGTTTTGTGATGAAACCGGGCTGTATCTATTAGGTGTAAAAGCTTTAATGAAAACAAACTGGCCATACATTTTTTTAGGTTTTTATTTAGCTTCAGTGGTATTCCGTCCGGTTCGAAATTAAGCGTGAGAATTGTATTTTTAATCCGTTTTATCTTTCACTCACAAAACTTTCAATATTCAATGACAACTTGAAATTACATTTTTATGTAAAAGTACATTGAATAATGTTGGTAACGGCTGTTTAAATCAATACATTGAGAGAAATATATTGTTCTTCTTTTATCATATCCTCTCCGTATGTGGGAATAATGGCTACCACGCTGCATTTACATATTTTTATCACCCGTCATTTGCTTCGCATCCTCTCCGGTTATGACAGCAACTCTTACTGAATTTACTGAATGCATCCTTAGGACGGTATCATAGTGTTTTCTAGGACATGGTTTCTCAACCGGTGGTCCGCGAAGATTTTTGGGTGAGCCGCAAAAAGTGA